>PVJC01050724.1:0-11713 GCA_004026665.1 Murina feae | reverse complement strand
AGCTCCTCCCTGTATGGTTCTGAGTCCCCAGAAACTCCCCTGGAACTGGAGTTCAAAGCCATCGGGAGCTTGTGCCTCCCTCCGGTACGAAATGCTTCCAGCCCTTTCCGCAAGCCCTTTTGCGCATGCCTCTGTACCTCTGCACTTTATTTCTGCACCTCCTCTGTGTCTCAGTCTCTTTCTAGTTGTAGAATTTCCACATAGCCAGCCTTCCTGTGGGTCTGGGTGGTGTCTGTTTTTTCTTTTCATTGTGGTTTTGAAATAGTTGTGCCCAGCAGCAATTCCAGTGTTCACCTATGCCGCCATATTGGTTTCTCTTCTTCAGGAATACCATTTATTGACCACCTTTACAATGTACTTTGTAATAGTAAAGGCTCTGAGCAGTCATGCATAGATAGATAAATCTGTTAATCTACCATTTCCCATAGTCATTTAATCATAAAACCTTTCTTAAAATCTTACATTTACTAACATCACATAGTAGTCTTCCATAGAACAACACACTTTGGAAATGTTGAATTTGAGCCTGGAATATTTTCATTCTAACTGCAAAAGAAGAGCTCTATCTCTTAAAAGGATCATTTAGAAATAAAAATTAAAAGCTTTTCATGCTGCTTCCAACACATATTATTTTAATTCATGCGCCACTCTTTGGCAGTGGTAGAAATGATATTTTATGGGTTACTACATTCAAATGTATTATGTCCATTCATCAATCAATATTATACAGGGTGTCCCCCAAAATGTATACACACTTTAACAGCTGATAGCTCCCATTTGAAAATGAAATGCATTCTAATAAACACTGTATGTATGTGTGTGTGCATATCTACTCTAATAAAAGGGTAATATAGAGATTAACTGTCTCTCTGAGACGACTAAGCCACACCCACCAGCCAAGCCACACCCACAAGCCAATCAGAGCGGCTGTATGCAAATTAACCCAGCCAAGATGGAGGCTGGTAGCCACAGAGTGAGCTGCGGTGGGGGTGGGGCGGTCAGCTGCGGGGTTACCGCAAGCAGGCAGCTCTAGCATCAGGGCCACCTCCAGTTGCCTGCCGCCATCTGGATCATGAACAGGCACCTGCAGGAAGGCCCCAGAAGCAGGGTTGCCTCCCGGTTGCCTGCCGCCATCGGGATCGTGAGTAGGCACCCGAGGGAAGGTCCTAGCATCAGGGCTACCTCCAAGTCACCTTCCACCATCCAGATCATGAGCAGGCACTGCCAGAAGGCAGGCCCCCATCAGACAGGCACACACACATGGTGCCTGCTCCGAGCCTCCTATGCAACTGGGGGCAGGCCCAGGTGGGGACACACACACACACACACACACACACACACAGGGCGCCTGCTCTGAGCCTGTGCTGCCAGATTGTGGCCATCAGTAGGACATCCACTGAGGGGTCCCGGACTGTCAGAAGAGGCAGGCTGGGCTGAGGGACCCCACTCCCCGTGCACGAATTTTCGTGCACCGAGCCCCTAGTATACATATAATATACAGGTAGTCCCAGAAAATGTATACACACCTTTGGAATAATTACTAATTCCAATGGGTTAAATCTGAAAAGGAAGAATCATCAATTGAGCTATCAAAAATATATGTATATACATTTTGGGGGACCTCCTATATATTGATCACTATGATATCTTTTTAAAAAATATATTTTTATTGATTTTAGAGAGGAAGGGAGAGAGATAGAAATATCAATGATGAGAGAGAACCACCGATCGACTGCCTCCTGCAGGCCCCCCACTAGGGACCGAGCCCGCAAGCCAGGCACGTGCCCTTGACTGGAACAAAGCTCAGGACCCTCCAGTCCACGGGCCAACACTCTATCCACTGAGCCAAATGGGCGAGGACTGATATCTTGACTTAGACAATCTAATGCTGAAATAAAGATCTAAGAGCTGGTGTCTAATGAGATAGCAGTGTTGAGCATATGAAAATGGGTGGGAGGAAAGAGTAAAGAATGACTCCTATAATTTTATCTTGGGTAACTTAAATAATTAGCAGATTATAAATTGAATGTGTGTCTTAATTATGCTCTATTTTTTCTTAATCGTAAATAGATCATTCATGAATATGTGGCTAGATGAAATTTATTAATGAATGGATTTCTCAGTCTTATGCCCCAGTACCTCACCACTAGGCATTGCTTGTTTTGCTTGCTCCCCTCTCCTGCTCTCTGAAGAGAGAAAGTACAGAATCTGGATAGTGTCCAAGATGGTGCAGACAAAACAACATGGATGAGCTTGAGCTCTTCCAAGTCAGTCAAATGAATGTTTCCCAAGGGTGAGAGAGAATTGGAAACTGTATTAAGAGTTACTGTTGTAGAACCCAATGGATGTTTAAGAGAATCAAGTGTAATGACTGGGATTTAAAGTAAGCTACACTCTATTACACAGTATGGGGCAAAAGTAGAATTACAGTTGTTTGTATGGAAAATAGTGCACTAATTAATAAATAATAATGTAAGAATAAACTGTGTTTTGTATACTCACAACTGTCAATCTACACCTTGTATATGACAGTTCATGATCACTGGGCTATGAGAACTTTGACTTGGTAGATAATGAGCCAATTCCCAAGGAGGCTGCAAACTCAGATACCAGCAGTGCCATGCAAGTGGCATTGCTGATGAAGCAGGCAGGGCGGGAAAATGCCACAGAGCAAAGGGAATGATCGACAGCCACTGCCGCTCAGCTGCATGAGGAACTGGCCTCAAATGCCAACAACAGTGCAGGGAAATGAGAGGAGAAACTGGATATTTATATAATTTCAAAGTGTCTCTCCCAAGATATTTATAATTTAAGAAGGAAAACTAACTTTACAGTGGAGAACCCAGCAGACACCACCTTACCCAAGTGATCAAAGTTGATGTCATCAGGATTAAGGCATATTGACATCATGGAACCCTTGATATGATGCACTGTGATCACAAAAGTCTTCTGTGGTCTTCTTGCTACAAATGCATAACTTTCATAATGAGGAAAAAATCAGACAAATCCAAAATGAGATATTCTGTGAAACTAGGGACTTATCTGAAGTGCTGCAGCCAAGGAAAACTAGAACTTGTTACAAATTGAAGGAGATCAAAGAGACATAACAACTTAAATGCAATGTGAGATCCTAGACTGGATTCTGGAACAGAAAAAGGACATTCAAAGGAAAACTGTTGAAATTTGAATATGATCTATAGTTTAAAGTATTATGAGATATTAACATTAGGAGAAGTTGGGCAAAGGGTATACATGTACTCTCTATGCTATGTTTTTTGCAGGTTTTCTGTCAGTCTAAAATTAGTTCAAAATCAAAAGTTAAAAAAATATGGCGGAAAACAAGAAGAAATAATGAGGTTAAGAAACTCCAGCACAACACTGGTTGATAGAAATACATGCACTTGAGTCACATACATCATTTAAAATTTTCTAGTAGCCAAATGAAATGGGTAAAATTAATTTTAATAATACCCAACACATTACCACTTCAACAGGGACTCAATATAGAAAATTACTAATGGGATATTTTATATTCTTTTTTTGACCTAAGTCTTCAAAATCCAGTCTCAATTTGGACTAGCCAGTTTTCCGCTTCTCAGTAGCCACGAGTGGCTGGTGGCTACCATATTGGACAGCACAACTCCAACCCCACCCACAGCCAAGACACATTCTCTCTGCACCTTTTCTTTCTAAGAAGGTTTTGTTCTTTCTTACTATGAACTCCTCTTTTCTTCCTTTACTCACTTGTGAGCATTTCAGTGTTCCAGGTGTTTTTTGCACAAAACTGACAAAAATCTCCAACTCCTTGAGCTCCCACTGTGAATAGAGAGTGATTGACATGAACAGTAGCCATAGCAAATAAGTAGATGATATAGTAAGTGGGAAATAGTATGTGCTGTGGGGTGGGGTGGGGTGGGGTAGGTGGGGCACAGAGCTGAGTCGGTGACTCAGCAATGCTGGAGGTAAGAAAGCTAAAGGAGGCAGGACCTGAATCCAAGCCCAGATCACCTGCCTTCATTCTGGTTCTTTCCATACTTGAGTTTCAACAGACTCTTTTGGATTGAGAGAACAATGGGAAAGCAAAGACAATGCTCTGCTTTGACTTATTTAGCACTTAGTGGAGCCCAGGCCCCGGGCAGAGACTTGACTGCCATTTCAACCTCTGGTTTGCAGGAGGTGGCAGCGCTCTGGGCTGCCAGCACTCCATCTGAGCAAAGCAAAAACAGGGACGAGGCACCTGTGAGGACAAGGCTATCACCACCGGGTTTTGGTTTATGCAGCCACTGCAGTCTCTTGACAGAGCCCAGAAGGGTTTAATTATTTTGTTTCCCTGAGATTTGAATAATTTATCTACAGCCTGGTGGGTTTAACATATTTTAAAAATTGATTACTCTCTAGAGGACTGTAATAGAGTGTGAGTTTTCTTGTTTGTTTTTTAAACTTCAGCTCAAGCAAAGCTCTTCATATTGAAATACCGCCCAATCCCAGTTCCTTATGCTCTGGAATGTGAGCAAAAAGTGGCAGTCAGAAATATGTGAGAGATTTTGCACCTCTGCTTTTCAGGGTCTGAGATACCTTGAACAAATTAAAACAGAGGAGGTACAGAATGTGTGTGTGTGTGTGTGTGCTGCACCTGATTATGCTATGTACTTGTTGGAATGCAGATTCTCAGGCTTAGCCCCAAATCTCCAGATTCCCAATCTTTAGGGCTGGAGGTGGAGCCTGAGAATCCAGGTGGTTAATAAGGTACCTGAGTGATTCTTATGCTCTTTGGGTATCTAGAAACTCTGACCCTGGCCCCAGAAAGGCCCAGGTTTGAATCCTGTTGCCTCTGCTCACTGGCTGGGGGCTCAGAGGCTCTCTACTGAGGAAGTGACCCTGAGCTCCCTCTGCTTGGTGGTGGGTTCTCTGTCTATCAGGCCTTGTAACAAGGAGAAAATTTGGTATTCTGATCCCGCCACTGTATCCCATTGTGCCGAGCCCAGCAGAGGATTCTTCAGAGCTCTTACCTGTGACATTTCAACAGTGTTCTGCTCCCATTTCTTAATGCAGTTGGAGTCGAGGCTGCTTTTATCTTTTGTTTTACTAAGGGAAATGCAGGCGTGTGTTTTGCTTCTTTCCTTTTAACTTGCATTCCTATGACGTGAGTATTTTTAGGACAAGGTGGCAGGAAAAGGAGCTGGGACCAGCTTGTGCTGTCACCGCCTGCCTCGGGGATCCGAGCAGGAACAACCAGCCGGCAACTTCTTTGTCCTTCCCAGCATAGGCCTTTCATCTGTGGTCCCAGCAAAACAGCTTTTCTTACAGCATAAGCCTCTTACCAGGGCCTAAGAAGCAACTGGTAATTGTGGACTCTCAAGGGGACTCATGTACTACTTAAAATACCAAATAAAAGGAAGCATATGAGGTTTCACCACTTAAACTAGACCTTGGAGCCCTGGATGAACTCACTTTTTATGTTATGGTCTCTTATTTTTTCTTCATTTTCAAATTACAAAAGTAACCCATGCCATTGTACAACATTCACATAATACAATTAAGTCAAAATGAAAGCTACTCCATATCAGCTATTCTAATTGTATTCCCTATTTTTTTTTCTAGGTTTCTCTAGACACACACACACATACACACACACATGAGTAATTAGGACTTTTTAAATTGTAAACAAGAGAAACCCAATTCAATTTTTTTTAAACAAAGGGGAAGAATCAGTTGGCTTTCATAATCATTCTGAAGTGAGGTGCCTTAGCTTCAGGAATGGCTGGACCAGGGGCTCCAACAGTGAAGCTTCTCTTTCTCTCCTCTCTCTATCCCTTGGCACTGCCTCATTGTCCCTCCTCAGTAAGCTTTCTCCATGTGTTAAGAGAGGATGGCTACCCACAGACCTGGATTCACTCCAGATTCTGACAGAATAATGCCCCCCAGTGTCTACATTGTAATCCTCAGAACCTATAAATAAGTTGCTTGACTCGGAGAATTAAGACTGCAGATGGAATTAAAACTGTTAATCAACTGACCTTAAAATAGGGATACTGTCCTGGATTATCTAGGTGGGCCCAAGGCAATCACAAGTGCCTTTAAAGGTGAACAAAATACACAGAAGAGTTAAAGTCAGAAAGAGATGTGGTGATGTAAGCAAGGTCAGAGAGATAACGTGAGAAAGACTTAAACCACTGTTGTTGGATTTGAAGATGGAGGAAGAGGCCACAGGCCAAGGAATGTGCGTGGCCCTTGAATTTTGAAAAAGCAAGAAAATGGATTCTCCCATAGAGGCTCCAGCACCTTGAGATATGTCACATTTTTTACATACAACATGATAATAAATTTGTGTTCCTTTCAGCCACCAAGTTTGTGATCATCTGTTCTAGCAGCCATAGAAAACTAATCAGAGCATAAAAGGCAAGACACTTTTTCTCCTCCCAATCCAAACTTTAAAAATCCCTAGGAGCCTTCTGACTAGACTGGGTTTTCAACTCAATCTCATTTCAGTACAATGGTTGACAGAATAGGATACTGTACCCATCACATCTAAGCAGTCGGTATGGCAGGGAAAGGGGTCAGGAGACAGTGATTGCAGCCCTCGCTCCAGAATCACATAGCTGGCGTGAGAAAAGAGAAATTCCCCAAAAAAAAGATTGTGTTGGCTTGTTATTCATACTTTTTATTTTAATGGTTTTGTGACCTATATTTTGTTCTAAAATTTGCTTAATCCTCTTTACAACTTATTTTGGAGATATTTTCATTTCAATTCATATAAAGCCTATTTTTTGTTTGTTTGTTTTTTAGTAGCTGCTTGGTATTCCCTTATGTAGATGAGCCAGATTAATTGAACCAAGTCTCCTGTTGGTAGACATTTAGGATGTTTCCAGATTTCGCTTATCAAGAAGATTGGCCCTGGCCAGTGTCTCAGTAGTTAGAGTGTCCAGCCAATCACCAAAGGGTCATGGGTTCCATTCACAGTCAAGGGCACGTACCTGGTTTGCAGGTTTGCTATCTACCCTGGTGGGGGCATATTCAGAAGGCAACCAATCTCTCTCTCTCTCTCTCTCTCTCCCCCCACCCCTCTCCCTCCCAACCAATCTCCCTTCTACTGTCTCTAAAAATCAATGGAAAAAATATCCTCAGGTGAGGATTATCAAAAAACAAAAAAATATTGTATCACTGCATGTTATAATAGTTATTTGATTTTTTTGCCTCAGTGTTGGTGATACGAGGGAGAATAGAGCAAAAAAGGAAAAGTGTAGTTGAACAAGCCCCCTGTCGTCCCCCCTTCCCTCGACAAAATATGCTAAATCCCCTCGTAGCTGTGAATGTGACCTTACTGGAAATAGAGTCTTTTCAGATGTAATTAAGTTAAGGGTCTTAAAATAATCCTGGATTTAGGATGGGTCCTAAATCCGACAAAGAGTGTCCTTGTAAGATACAGAAAATGAGGACGTAGAGGAAGGCGTGGGGTAAGACCGTGTGAGGATGAAGGCAGAGGTTGGAATGACGCCCCTGCAAGGCATGGGATGCTAGGAATTGCTGGCAGCCACTGGAAGCCAGGGGAGAAGCATGGAATGGATTCTCAAAGCCTCTAGAAACAGTCAACCCTGCTGGAACCTTGATTTCTGATCTCCAGAATTGTGACAATAAATTTCTGTTGTTTTGAGCTGCCCAGTTTATGGCACTGTGCTGTGGCAGCCCTAGGAAACCAATACAGCAGGTTTCGCAAAACGACTGGTTTCCCTGTACTTCTCCGTTTGGCTTGTGGCCAACTCCTACTCAGCTGAGAAGACAGAGGCATGGTGGTCAGGTCATGCACAGCCATGTGGCATGCGTAAGTCATTTCTGATTCACTTGTGAATGCACTTTGTGGTTTTATTTTCTAGTGCTATTTTGCACAATTAGTTTACACTTCAGGACAGCTCCCAAGGGGTCTGTGGAAGAGAGGCAGACCCAGTGTGATCCGAGCAGCAAGGCTAAGTAAAGGCTGAGTGGAATATTCCTCTCTAGTGACTCATAGCATCAAGATCTGTGGTAGGTGTGCGTTAGAAAAATGAGCAAAGAAACAAATGAAGGAGGGAGGGAGGGAGGACAGATGAAATATACTGTGATTATCCAAGTGAGGAAACTGAGTGCCCAGTAGGGAATCTTACAAAAATGAAGTCTTTATATTTAATTTATAAACACGACTGGAGATATTCATAAATGTGCATGGTGTGCAGTATAATGACACAAACTGGCCATCCCCCCATCTCACCAACCACACCACTCATCAGAGATCAGAAATGTGGTGAGCAATATTCCAAGCAGAGACCAGGAATCTGATCCTTTTTGGACAGTAAGGACCAAAAGAAAAAAAACAAAAACAAGCCCACAAGGCATGCAGATATAATCAAAGTACACAGGTGTGCTGGCTGCACTTGACTTTTCCTCATCTGGCTTCTAGCACATGGGAATCACTATCAGGCCAGGAAGCACATGCTTGGTAATTGGCAGCTGTATTTTCACTGCAGGTTTGAATGTTTTGGGAAAAAAGACCAGATGTTGAATTTTTTGTTTTCGGGATGGGTAGTGTATCACTGTACACCCTTAAATCTGCTGAAGGAGATGAAGCAAGACGAGGAAAGTCCTGGAAAGTGGAGCAATTCTAGGAAATGTCTGCCTGCTGCACCTACCAGCAGAGGCGCAGAGGACAAGGCCTGTGTCCAGCTTTTGGCTTTCAGCCCAAAGGGCCTTGGCTCCTGCCATCCCTCTCCTGGATTCCCTGCCCTTCATCAAGGCCCATCGCCAAAGCCACCTTCTCTTTTTCTACCCTGGGAAGATCTTCAATGGAACAGATCACAGGTCTGGCTAAATTGGAATAATCTATACTAATAATAAGGTAATATGCAAATTGGTTGGGATGTCGTCACAGTAACGACCAATAAGCAGGCTGCTTGCACAACAGTCGCGGTTGGGCTGGGACTTGCAGGGTCGGGGACCGGGGTGGGGCCGAGGTAGAAAGGCTTCTTTGCAAGCCTGCACCTGGGGTCCACAGGTGTGTGGAGGTCCACAGGCCTCCGTCACGGTCCAGCCTGGGGTTCCGTAGGCCTCCCCTGGCTCTGGCCTATCTCTTTGGGGCAATCCATCAAGTAGCCCCAGATGGGTGGGGGGGCCTACCTCTTTGGAGCAATGGACGCAGAGGTCTCACACTGTGACAGGGCACAGGCCTTTCATTTCCTCTGGAGCCCAGCTCCGCAGTTTAACTTCTCAGAGCGAGTTCCAAAGCCATTATGCATCTGCATCTACCTGATCTGTTTATCTTCTGTCAACTTTTTCTTTCTTTTTAAATGTTAATTTGAGTATTTTAATATATAGTTAGTTAGGTGCTTCCATATTGTATGCATATATGTTTACATATATGTTGTGTCCTCTTCTATGATCCATCCCTTTAGTATTATGTAGGGACTTTCTTTGTCTTTTGTTATGGCCTTTGTTTTGAAGTTTATTTTGTCAGATATGAGTATTGCTACCCCAGCTATTTTTGTTTCCATTTCCATGGAATATTTTTTTTCTATCCCTTCACTCTCATTGTGTATGTATCTTTTGTTCTGAGGTGAATCTCTTGTAGACAGCACATATATGATTCATGTCTTCTTATCCATTCAGCTATGTGCTTTGATTGGAGTGTTTAGTCCATTTATATTTAAGGTTATCTTGATAGATACTTGTTTATAGCCATTTTTTAAATACCTATGCCCCCCCCATTTATTCCTCTTAAAGCAGTCCCTTCAACATTTCTTGACATGTGTTTGCCTTTCCAAGTGCTAGAAAGCAACTTCTCTTGTTTTACATGTTCATGTTTTCATTAGAATCCTTGATGTATTAAAGTATTCTCTTCTCTCTTTACCTAAAAATGGAATATATATTCATGAAGGCTTTGAATAGTGTATATAGTATGTCATTTAATCAGCCTTGCAAATTCTGTTTACAAAAGCAAGACTTGCTTGTTCAGGGACATTAATATTCTGACTTAAAGGGAACATAACCTATGGGCCTCAGAGTGATCCCTCTACATGTGGTATCGACTAAATGATTAAGAAGAATTCTGACATCCCTAGAAGCATGGAACAGTCTGTCCAATCTCAGAAGGAAGGCAGTAGTGGGTGGAAGGATAGGAAGAGATCAACCAAAGAACTTGTATGCATATATGCATAAGCCATAGCCATGAAGGCAGTGGGTGGGGAGCAGGGGTGAGCTAGAAGGGGTCAATGGGAGGAAAAAGGGGACATATGTAATACTTTCAACAATAAAGATTAAAAATAATACTATATAATAAAAGGCTAATATGCAAATTGACCAAACAGAGGAACAACCGGTTGCTATGAGGCACACTGACCACCAGGGGCAGACACTCATTGTAGGCGCTCCCCACAGGGAGTGGTGGTCAGTGTTCTCCCACAGGGGTATCACTGCTTAAACAGAAGCTGAGCTCCTGGCTGGTGAGTGCAGCAGCAGTGGCAAGAACCTCTCTCGCCTCTGCAGCAGCGCTAAGGATGTCCGACTGCTGGCTCTTGGACTGCAAGAGGGCACAGGCCAGGCTGAGGGACCCCCCCCTCCAAGTGCACAAATTTTGTGCACCGGTCCTCTAGTAATAATAAATATAAGAATTCTGATGTCTCTAGACCCAGATGTGTTGCAAACCAAAATCTTTCTTTAGCTGGTTCTGTTTGTCTTTTACCTTTCAGTTCAAATAACCCCTCTCTTACAGATAGTCTGACTTCTCTAGTGAGGTTCTCTCCCCCACTGCCCTATCCATGCCACCCCCACACATACACCTCCTCAACAGTTGCTCACTGTGACAGCATCCTTGTTAGTCTGTTTCATAGTACATTACCTACTGCCTTGTTCAATATCTATGCGTACCACAGAGAATCTCACTTCAGTTTATTTCTGAGCCATGTCCATCTATGTATCTATGTCACATCAAAATACTAGTTTTCATGTGATTCTGGAAAATAAAACTCTTGATTTATTTTTATGCAAAAATAAAAGTGAAAATGCTTACTTACCTCCAAACAATGGTTTTTAGCCTGGTTCACATTAGAATCACTTGTGGGGCTTTTGTAACCACAGATGCCCAGGCCTTACCCCAGATGGGTGGTATCTGTAGGTGGGGCCCAGGCAGTGTCAGGTCTTTACAAAGCCCCTCAGATCTGTCTAGTGGGCAGCCCTGATTGAGAAGGGTTGCTTTAGAAGTAGGCAAGGGCATTACCCCTCCCTGCTTGCTCTCAAAGTGGTGGTGAGTAACAGGATTGGGGGCCCAGGATTAGCCAAGTTCAAACCCACAAGATAGAGTGTGGAAGGCAGAAGCAATATACATTCTTTCATTCCATGAAGGATTAAGGCATGTTTACTCTGTCCTAGCCATGCTCCAAAAGCGTTCTGAGTTTAGGGAAACACGCAGAATGGGTGGCATTGTACCCTTTGGTCCCCTGAAATATGATCATCTCATAGAGATAAGACTGCTTTACTGTAGGGTTGGTCATGAACCAAGTAGGATATTCTAATTAGAAGCCCGAAAGAGACTTTCCTCAGGTCTTCACTTAACCAATGATGTATTTCCCCAAGTGCAATAGCACTTCTAGAATTACCCCTTTTATTTTTTTTAAGTTGCATATAATTTTTCTTCTTTTAAATTTTATTTATTATTTAAAGTATTACAAATAGTAGTACATATGTTATTTTT
>PVJC01050723.1:0-11705 GCA_004026665.1 Murina feae | reverse complement strand
ATCCCAATGAGACTGGCTGGAATCAGGTTTCTGGGGTTTATTTATCTTCTATAATTGAAACATTGTTGCCATGAGCAGAGGCTACAGCTGGCCTAGGCAGGCAGTTTCCTCCATTGCTGGTGCAACAAAGCCTCCTGTTTGCTCTAGCTCCATGGCTGCGAGCTGCCATCTTGGCTGGGTTAATTTGTATATAGTCACTCTGATTGGCCGGTGGGTGTGGATTGGCTGGTGGACGTGGCTTAGGTATAACGGAGTGAGGGTTAATTTGCATATTACTCTTTTATTATATTAGATTATTGTATTATTTCCCATCTAAACAACTGTATGCTTAATTTTGTCCCACCCTGTTTATGCATAGAAAAAAAGATGAGATGCATATATAAGTAGAAAGCGAAATTTTTCTCCTCTATATTTTCAACAATGAACTCATACTCATTTATAGAAAGAAAATCAATGGAATTAAAGTCTAAAGTCACCATATTTGAATCAATATTTTCCTAACAAATAATTGCAAAAATAAAAACAATGTTCTTTGTCTTTCCTTTGCATTAAGGGAGAGCTTTTTAAATATTCCACATTCCTGACTTGATAGTCTATAGAATAAATTCTTCTTTGAATATTTTTTTTTTTAAAATTCCATTCAAACAGGTTTACTAACCTGAACTTACCTTTTTTATCAAATTTATTTTTAATTTCTGCTTGGTCTCAATCTGTTCTTTTCTCAGCTCAAATTCATTGCCTTTGTTTCTTTGAGTTCTAAGACCACGAAGCATGTGCTGATGAATAATTTCTTTTCTTTGTTGCAGTGATGTTGTAGAAACAATGCCATCTTCTGCCTTTTTTATGTTACTTTATGTTATAGAGTATCTTGGTCAAACCCATGTAAAGTCCATGCGGTGTATATTTAATTTCCTCTACCTAAGTGATGAAGATGCATCAAGAAGCGTTTATTCTACAGGAAGGTTTCTTCACACTGTGCACTGGATGCTGTCCAGGTCAGGTTGTGGGATCTGAGGTCCAATCTTGAGCCAGCTCAATGGTCCAACATCCTGGGCACAGTGGGCAGAGCCTGGAACCAGGAGAATTACTCTCTGCAGGTGGCTTCTTGTTTTTTAGTGCAGTTCTCTGCCCAGACCTAGTGTGGCTCAGTTTATTTTTAATTGCGTTGGGAGGAAGTCCTGCCCCCGTGGTGAGAAGACACCTTCGCACTGTCACCGCGCTCAGGAGCTTGTCGCAGCCACCCTTGACCGCTTGGCCTTGAGCGAAAATTGCCTCTCATTTCCTCCTCTTACTTTCCAGTGCATGACCTCGGAGAAGAACCTCTGCCCTGATGCCCGTGGCCCTGCAGTTCCTACATGGCTGCTTTAGGTCTTCCCTTCTCTTTGTTCTGGTGTCATCCCTGCCTCCCCTCTGCACGTTGGCTGGGACAGTCCCCAGCAAGCCCAGGAGCTTGGTCTGCAGTGACATGAGATCTCAAAAGAGGTTTTTCCCTGTCTAGTGCCCTGCTTCTGCCTCCTCCGCTCCTCCCTCCAGGAGAGGGGTGTTCATGGGGCTTAGGGTCCCTGATTTCTTTCACTTAGTAGGCCCTCTTGACCTCCTTCAATCTGACCCCATGAGTACTGTGTCAAGAATAAGTTACTTTATATTTACAACATGTGAATAACATTGCATCTACCTTGCTTTTAGTAAGCATGTGGGTGTCATGCTTAATTTTACTGTTTTAATATAGTGGGACCTTTTAAGATTTTTTTCATTAACCAGATTGACATGTCAATGGATAAACTTAAATCCTCTCTTTGATAAATAAGAAGTTGGTTCCCCTTTAATTTTTTTGAAAATAACTTGCAACTTTTGATGGCAGTGGTCTTACTACCATCACTTTAACACTGAGATGTGGTAAGTCCAGGATCTCAAACTCTGGGTCTTATTTTTCCACACCTTTCATTAGACAGCAACTAATAATTTTTAGCACAATTTAAACAGCCCAGTAGAAATGGAACATAGTTAAGCAGGTGGTGATACTTTATCTCACCCACTGTTTCAGGAAAAGAAGGTGAGATTTCATGAAGGTGAAATCTTTCCCTTGCAGATATCAACTGGTCTTTCCCTTAGGAAAAATTGGAAAGTAAAATGTGAGGTAGAAGGATAGATAGATGACCAACTTCCTCTCATGACTCAAATTAGTCTTGAAAGTAATTTGCCAAGAGAAATATAAAGATGGCTGGCAGCAATGGCAGCATCACTACAATTCATTTGTGGCTGCCCATGGTGATGTACTGTGGGAAGTAGTCCTCACTGCAGATGCTGGCTTTGGATTCTAAAAGGTCTGCACAGCATCCCAAAATACACACTCTGTCCAGGGATTTGCATTGCTACCCAGAAAACCCACAGCTACAAATCCTCAGAGATTATGCTGCCTCCTCTAGCCCAATGCACACCCCAGCCTCCCACTAGGTTCCTGGCATGTTACCGATGTTGGGGACAACTCTGGGAACTGGAAGGAACCAGGGCTTCTTCCACTACAGCCTTGGGAGCAGGAAAATGGATGTTCATGTCCAGAAAAAGTGGTGGAGCATGCCAACAACCTTCTATCTAGCACCTTTGGACCAATCTTGCCTCCCCTGCACCCAATCCCCCATTGCTGTCAGAGCAAGCTCACTAGCCATCATGTCACAGCCCAGGAGGAAGGGCCAGGGGTCTGACTCACAGTGCACAGTTTGAAATGCTCTCCTTAGCTCTCCAAGATAAAATGTGAATCCACTTGCATGGTACATAAGATCCTTGCCCAGCTGCTTTCCTGCAAACCTGATCTCCTGTCTCTTCCACATACTGTCCACTGCAGCCATCCTGAGCCACCTCAGGTTCTAAGTGTACTATCCTTTCCTATCAATAACTCTTATCCTTCATCCCATGGTATTCTGAGACAAATTATCACCTCATTGTTTGTCCTGTGGATGTTGGGAGTGGGTTGGAGGTTGACTTTTATGTCAGGATCAGTTTGGAGGCAGAATCAGCATATAGAAGCCATTGGATAATATAGGGAGCGGCTATAGGGTTAAGCCTTAGACTTTTTGGCAAAGCCACAAACAAGTACTAACTTAGAGGACACAGTCCTCTTAGCATAATTAGGCTTGACCTTATGACTCTCCCTAGATCCTGTCTGGGTAGCTAATGGGCTGCAGGGGGTTCAGTAAGTGCTGCTAAAACAAGTGAAACTCACAAGAACATTGTAGCTACGGTGACCACTACCTTGTTTACCTCTGGTTATAAAATAAAGGTTCAGCTTGCCATCTGGATCTCTCTTTGTGGCCTCAGCCAGGCACAGGAGATCACCTAGACCCAGCTAATTTTCTTTGTCTTTTCTAAATCCTTCGCCGCCCCTCCTCAGGCTCACCAAACCCTCGGTTGAGCTGACACGGCACAGATAAACTTTGCCCTGGTCTTATTTCTGCCTAAACTCACTGCTAATCTCCATCACATAATGGCTGTTGTCCTACCAACTCTTCTCAAATGGAGTCTCAGAGCTCACAAGTCAATTTCTGGTCAAAGTTCTATATCCAGGATGATCCCTGTAGACAATTCATAAAGATCTGAGTTAGTTCAGTCTACTATGTTCGTGGATCTTAAGACTGGCTATTTATTAAGAAAAGATTGGGGATTTTTTTAATGTAGAGCCAGTGAAATTAGAATCTCTGAAGCTTAGCCTGAACGTCTATTACATTTCCAAAGCTCCAAGGGATACTCTAATGTGCAGCCATACTGAGAAATATTATTCCATTTTCTCAGCTTCTTCCTGCCCTGGATCTTTTGCTCACTTTTTATTGCCCTGATACATCCCTCTGCCAGTCACATTTATGACATCAACCAGTTTGCCTATCATAATTATCCAGTGGAAATGGCACAAGGCATTTAACCGGGGTTACACTGTAGTTAGGATTCTAGGTTCTGGAAACACCATGTTGTGGTGTGGCACACGATCTGCTTTCTCTCCTTGGAAGGAAAGTTGTTTCCGCTTTGGAAGGAATTGGGTTCGACTCGGTAGAGATTATGATTAGACAGACAGATGTCAGGCAGGATTCCAGGAAGCTAAGCTGCTGGGCTAATGCAGTGATTGAAAGAAGCACAGATCCAAGATGGAGAAGATTCTGGAAGATAGGACAACTGCATTAGATCCAATGATTGGAGGAAAGGAAAGAGAGAGACAGAGACAGGGAGAAAAGAGATAAAAAGAACAAGATGAGGAAGCAGACTGGTAGTTGCATAAGCTTGGTGCTGAGAGGTAAGGGTTGGCTAGAAAATTGACTCAAGAGAACATTTTAGGCCCTATCTGGTTTGATTCAGTGGATAGAGCATCTACCTGTGGACTGAAGGGTCCCAGGTTTGATTCCAGTCAAGGGCACATAAACTGGACTACAGGCTCAATCCCCAGTGGGGGGCATGCAGGAGGCAGCCGATCAATGTGAATGTTTCTATCTTTCTCTCCCTCTCCCTTCCTCTCTGAAATCAAGAAAAAATACATATTTTTTAGAAAAGAGAGAACATTTTAGGATGGTGAAAATATTCTGTCTTGATTGTAGTGATGGTTATGTTGGTATATTCATTGGTCAAAACTCATGAAATTAGATACATTTTATAGAATGTCAATGATTCATCAATAAATTTGATAATTTTTTAATAAGGAAGAAGAAATAGGTAAGGAAGATTGAATAGGTGAGAAGGCCAGAACTCTGGCCCAGAACTCTGCTGAAGGACGTTGAGTTGCCATCTCACTGAGGCTCTGACAAGAATCAAAGGCAAAGGGAAAATCTGGGGTCATGATGATGATACTCCTCCATCTCTCATAATATCACAAAATCATGTGTCAGAGATGAATCCCTCTACTGAAGTATTCCATGGAATACTAATTATATAAGTTGCCCACTATGTAAAAAGAATCTGAAGTCCAGCCCTGATCACTGTGATTAGAGCAGTGGTTCTCAACCTTCCTAATGCTGTGACCCTTTAAAACAGTTCCTCATGTTGTGGTGATCCCCAACCATAAAATTACTTTTGTTGCTACTTCATAACTATAATTTTGCTACTGTTATGAATCATAAATATCTGATATGAAGGTTGTATTTCGGCGACCCCTGTGAAAGGGTCATTTGACCCCCAAAGGGGTCACGACCCACAGGTTGAGAACTGCTGGATTAAAGCATCAGCCCATGCACTGAAGGGTCTCTGGTTCAATTCCTGCCTGAGGTCAATGTGCCTGGGTTGCAGGTTCGATCCCAACCCTGGTTTGGGTGGGTGAGGGAGGCAATCAATTCATGTATCTCTCTCTCTCTTTCTCTCTCTCTCTCTCTCTCTCTCTTCTTTCTCCCGCTAGAAATTAATGGAAAAAAATATTCTGGGATGAGGGTTAACACCAACAATAAAAAAGAATCTGAAGCCAAATAAATTTTGAAAATGTTTATACTCTATCCAGTTCTTGGGTGGTCACCAGATACGTTAGACTAGCAGTGTCCACCAAAAGTATAATGCAAGTTACACTGTAATTTAAAATTTTCAAGGAGGCATATTTTAAAAAATAAATTTGTTTAAGTTTAATAATACATTTCATTTAACCCAATATATAAAAATTATTAATATTCCAACATGCAATAAATATAAACATTATTGATGAAATATTTTAAATTTTTTAATACTAAAACTTAGTAATCTGATGTGTATTTTATATGTACAGCACATCTCAGTACACATGAGCCATATTTCAGGAGCTCAAAGCCACATGTGTCTAGTGGCTGCCATATTGAACACTGATGCCTTATAATTTTTTTAAATATTGTTATTGATTTCAGAGAGGAAGGGAGAGGGAGAAAGAGATAGAAACATCAATAATGAAAGAGAATCATTGATAGACTGCCCCCGAACACCCCCCACTGAGAACTGAGTCCACAAACTGGAATACGACCCTACTAGGAATCAAACCATGCCCTCCTGGTTCTTGGGTCATTCAACCACTGAGCCACACCGGCCAGACATGCCTTGTTATAAAAAGGCTCTGAGAAACCCTACAGTAAAGAAACATCTGTAACGTTGTTTAATCCAATGTTTCCAAAAGGTATTTTTTTTTTTTTTTGGCTATTACATCTATAAGCATCTGTTCTAGGAACACACTTCAAAAATATTGACAAAGTGAGGACCCAAATATTAGATATAACTTAAAGGCAGGTTTTGATTAGTCAATAAGTAATTTAAGTATTTGGTTTTAAGTAATTTAAGCTGCCTTTTAAAAATTGGGAAATTTCACATCAAAACTCTGGATTTGTGATTTCTCTATAAAAATAGAAACACCTGATATCACTGAATCTACATGCCTTCGAAGCATCTGGTTAAAGCAGTGTCCGCTGATCTCTTTAGAATGGGACAGTGGGGAAGCATGTTTGCAACTCAGAATCCTCCACACCACACCCACAATGTACACTTGTATAAGCACTGGGCACCCATGCATGCAAGTTACCTACTTGCTCTGCAGGCACTTCAATATCTAACCTCGGGTCAAGCTCAGTCATCTCACTTTTCAGGTAAATCAACGTGGGTGCCAAAAAGTTGGAGGTCACGTACCTAAAGTCAGTTTACTAGTCATGACAGAGCAAGAATTTTTCCCCACTCCTCCTGACTAGTCCCATATGCTCTCTGATGTTCCTGCTACTATTCTTTCATCTGTTTCTGCTTCTTCTCCAGCTACACCTTGAGAGAATCACAGAATCTGTGAGTCAGAGTCCTGCTAACTCTTCATTGTTAAATTATGCTCTTGAAGCTAAAGTGATTCTCTCCGCCTGACACAACTCGGATCGGCACTCATCACTAATTAGATGCTGATGAAACAAATCAAGGGATGATAGAACCTTTGTGAAGGTCAACATATCCCACTGTAGTACCAGAGATAGTCAAATTCCTTAGATAATCATTCTGACTTCTTATTTGGACTTAATCAAAACATCATGTCCACTGTTGAGAATAGACATCAAGAATCTCTGAACATAATAGCAACACAAGGCATGTGAGACAGTGCCTCTGGGCAAGAAGCCAGAGCTGCCAGCGTTTTACTACTCCCAGAGGGAAATGCGTTCCTCTGAGCATGATTCAAATCTCCTATGGTGGATGCTTATCTCCAGGCCAAGGCCAATAGCAGGTTTTTCTTTATAACAACAGTTAATTTCCCCAGAGACTTTTAGCTACTTTTAATGAGAAAATGTATCCAAGAATGTGGATAGATGTGTGTCTGTGTGTTTGAGAATTTGTGGGTGGGAGACAAGAGCCAGGTACTCAGCTACCCTCATTGGAGAGAGGTGGAAAGACAAAGGCCAAAAAGCAGAGAGAAATTAATCTGCAACGGTTTTTCTCTACATCGAATGTGCTTGTTAGCTCACTGTGTGCTGGGTGCTAAGTACAGCGATTAAAGAAAGGAGGTGTCCTTTCCAATGCAGACTTTTCACTTGTCCCAGATGAGCCCTCATTTTCTCAACTTCTCTTATAACCCAAGTCAACAAACAAAAAGTAGTAGTGCTCTGGCCAGTTTTGTTCAGTGAATAGAGTGTTGGCTTGGGACTGAAGGGTCCAAGGGCACATGCTGGGGTTGTGGGCTCGACCCCCGGTGGTGTGGCACGCAGAAGGCTGCCGATCATTGATTCTTCCTCATCATTGATGTTTCTATCTTCTCTCTCCCTCTCCCTTCCTCTCTGAAATCAATAAAAAAATATATATATTTTTTTTAAAAAAGTAGTGGTAACCCTGTGGAGGAAACAGTGGAAGAAAGAATATCCGATGCCCACACTGGCCTAGGGAAGCACTTTCCAACCACTGTTTCCAACTGCTGTGACTCCTCACAACTGTAGTTCACCTCATAAGAACTCCCAAAGGCCAAACGAGTTAGGCAACCATGTTTCCTTTTTCTCTGTGTGTCCTCACAGCATCTACCAGAGTTTCCCACTTACCAGTTACATTTGCCCATTTCCTCAGGAAGCAGAGCCCATAGCAAAGACTTAGGTCCTTCCACTCAGGAGGCAATACAACACCAGGGACAGGAGTGAGGATAGGAGGCAGTGAGGCAGGGACAGGAGAGGCAGTGTGAGGCTGTGTCACTGGGCTGGCCATCACTTGGTAACAAGGGAGACTTGAAATCAAGAGACCTTTGAGGCAAGACAAAAGATGAAGCACTGCCTCTCTCCCATTGCACAGGGAAGGGCTAGACTATCTACACAAGAGATAGTGCCTGTGTGATCCCATTACCCACCCCAAGGTTATTAATTGGAGGCTCAGAGATTTGTTTATGAAAAAGATTATAGTATAAAGAACTTCTCATTATCAAAGGCAATGTGCTTTTTTTTTTCCTGTTACCCAATGGGGAGAGAAATGGAATGTTCTTTCCTTCCCTTAAGCAGGGTTGGGAACATCAGAAGAATAGTCAAATACTTGACCTTTTCCCATAGTGTCTGGGAACACAGGGGCTGGTACCTGCCTCATGCCTGAGGAAGAACTAATGAGAAGGACCCTGGTGAGGGCAGAAGATCAACAAGTGCTGCATGAGGAGTGGCCTGAAGCTTCAAAGTTTGGAGTAAGTGGCTCACGGCGGTGGGGTGGGGCGAGGCATTGAGCTACTCGTGCACAATTTTGTGCACTGGGCTTCTAGTATTTAAATAAGAGACTCTATGTCAACCCGGAGTTTCTGTGGTGTGGGAGAAACTCAGAATTTTCCCTGGGCCCAGAGTGAGGGGCAGATGGTAACTGAAAGGTTGGCTGGATCTGCCCCAAGAAGTCGCTGGTCATTGATGAAACACATTAAGGCAACGCATCATGTGTGCTGAGCTACTTGCCAGACGTGAGGCTGGATCTGTGTGGAGCGTCCATGCTACCTCTGCACACTGCCATCCAGTGTGCCACCCCAGGGCACCAAAGGAAGGGGGAAACCTCTCAAGGACATAGCTGCTGATGACAGAGGGAGACTTCAAAGAGGCCTACAAACAGGCCTCTCTCCTCCCGGACCCAACACCTGGCTGAGGCTGGTGCTTTGTAATCAGCAGCAGAAGGGAGGAGGGACGGCAACTCGGATAAAGAGCTTTGAACAGACTCGTGGGGAACCACTAGTCTGGAGGCTCAGAGTGAACTAAATGGTCTGTAGACAGTAAGCGGTGGATCACAGCAGTGATCACACCACGTTACAGAAACCAAGTTCCAGTTCTAAGATGCAAGCTGCCTTACAGACTCCCGTAAAGGATGACACAGCCTCTGGAGCGCAGGGCTTCTTTGCCCACTGTCCTAGCATTAGCATAGGTAGGTAGCTGGACACTAATACAGGAAGGAAGCAAAGGGAATCCACAATTGTTGAGCCTGATGGGCTGGGAGCTGTCAGACACTGAGCCTGTTTGCTTCACCGGGAAACTGCAGCTTCACAGACTCCAGAGCAGTGGTTCTCAACCTTCCTAATGCCTCGACCCTTTAGTACAGTTCCTCATGTTGTGGTGACCCCAACCATAAACATATTTTCGTTGCTACTTCATAACTGTAATTTTTCTACTGTTATGAATTGTAATGTAAATATCTGATATGCAGGATGTATTTAGGTGACCCCTGTGAAAGGGTCATTTGACCCCCAAAGGGGTCGAGACCTACAGGTTGAGAACCTCTGCTCCAGAGGATCACAGCTCTGCTCCACCATGACTAGCACCCCTCTCCCCACTGCTCTGGTACCAGATCGTAGGGGAATAAGCACATGCACAACAGAAGTCAAATGCACAGGGACAGTGCCTGACCATAGAGGCCTGTCTCTCTAACCTGGGAAAGGGATCATTGGTCCAGGGTGGATCCAACAGAAGCCAACGAAAGCTTGGGAAGTTGATTGATGAGTTAAAAGGGCTCCTAGCCCTTCCCAAGGCAGAGACAATATAATCGCAGGGGAACAGAGAAGAGCTCTCTCTCCTGCCCAGGAACACGCACTACCATGAGGTCCGGTAGCGCCAAGGACTAATCTTTAATATGAAACAGAAACTGTGGCTTTGGCCTTTGTTTGGCCTTCATGAAGACAAGATTGACATTTTCCCAGACACAGATGGGAAATTGGAAACCCAGGGGCAGCCTTCTCTTTCCACCCAAATAAATCTTGTCACACCACAGTCTCCCGTGCGGAATTCTTTTCTTGCAATCCGGTGGAAGAACACGATTTCCGCGGGCAGCGCTCGCTGGTGGTGGAGGGAGGGTGGGAAGCACATGGTCTGAAATGGACAAGTCCTGGCTTCTGTCCTGTCATTATCTTCCTGCTTGTCCTTCCGTGATTACCAATGTATCCACCTTATTCTCCACTTTTACACGACTTCCTAAGTACGAGAAGCATTTGCATCACTTTGTTAATGTCATACATCAAAGATGTCTCTGGAAGAATCTATGTTCTACAAAAAGCTGTACTTTTTTGAATATTTATACAGAATAAAGCCATTTACAAAAAAAAATGACACAATGGCCTAACACCCCTCCCTTATGAAGCTGAGGCTGTCAGTCCAGTTCCCTCTTATTTTAAGGGCATATTCGGACTACACCACCATGAACATGACACATCTTAACCACTTCTCCAGGTCAATGGTTCAGAGCCACCTCTATTTAACATTCCAGCTTCTGCTCCATTAACACACCTAACTCAGTTTTCTTGATCTGCCACGGAGGAGTAGAATGAAAATCAATAACCCACTCAAAAGCATTGATGAGATTTTATTCTCTCTCAGATTGCAAAAGCACATCGGTTCTCTTTACAGAGAGCCTTTTCCTAACAAATTGCAGGGTGTCGCAATATAAAGCAATGTTGTATGAAATCAAGAGCTGAAACAGTGTCACCTCATTATTCTTTTCCTTCCTGCAATATATATTTCATGTTTGCATTAGTGCATTCAGATGCCAAAAAGATAAGTACTTTAACAATCCAAAGACAGAAGTCAGGGGAGGCGCTTGCTAATAGCTTCAATACATTTCCTTGTGTTGTAAATTCCAGCTTTCATATCTTTCCAAGAAGTTCCTCCCTCTGTTTTGGCAGCGAATGAACTTGCCAGGAGGCCCGCCCTCTCCACCCCCAGCTCTGGCCCAGCTTTACTGGAGCAGCAGCTGTGCATGGGGCTGCCTTCCCTGGCTGCAAAGCCTTGCCCACTGGCACCCAAAGAAAGCGTTGGGAGAATGGCGTTTCTGCTGTAGCAGCGAGGTGGCAGCTCCTTGCTACTCAGTTAGATTGATCCTCTGCCTCTCATGGTGGAAACTTTACTTGCCTAGATCCTTCCAGGACCCCATGGCCATTCTTGCTTCAGCTACTTTCTTAAACTTGATCTTGTACCTACTTGCCTGAGCTGCATCAGCCGACTCACTCTCCTACCCCTGCCCCATTGCCTGTTGACTCCTAGTATGTGCAAACCCCCACCGACTCTCTTGCCTGGAGATGCTTCTGCCCTGGCCTGTCATTCCTGCCATTACGCCTTCACGCTTCAGAGTCAGGACATGTGCCCTGTGTTTTGAGTGTGCATTTTCTGTGTTGAGCAGGGGTCAACAAACATTCCCTATCCTATATAATAAGGAGCTAATATGCTAATTAGACTGAACAGCAGAAGGGTCATCTGGACGACCTTCTGGACAACGGTCCGGATGACCTTCTGAACAAAGCTGGGGCTGTGAGGGCGAGCCAAGACTGC
>PVJC01050722.1:0-11712 GCA_004026665.1 Murina feae | reverse complement strand
CGAGCCTCAGATGCAGCTGGGGGCAGGTCCCCAGTGGCCACACACACACACACACACACACACACACAAAAGGCGCCTGGCAGACTGGGGCCATCATAGGACATCCACTGAGGGGTCCCAGACTGTCAGAGGGCACAGGCCGGGCTGAGGGACTCCCTCCACCCCGAGTGCACAAATTTTTGTGCACCGGGCCCCTAGTTGGTTAATAAAATTATATAGGTTTCGGGTGTACAATTCTATAATACATCATCTGTATATTTTATTTTGTGTTCACCACCCAAAGTCAAATCTCCTTCCATCATCATTTATCCTCCCCTTAACCCTCTTCACCTTCTATCTCCCTCACCCCCCTTTCCTCTGGTAATTTCCATTCTGTTGTCTGTGCCTATTATTGTCTTGGATTTCAGTGAAGCCAATGAAGAAAATGTGCATTTGTACCACTACCTATTGAAAGACTACCTTTTTAAAAAAGGGCTACAGAATATTATTTTTTTAAAAAAATATATTTTATTGGTTTTTCACAGAGAGGAAGAGAGAGGGAGAGAGAGTTAGAAACATCGATGAGAGAGAAACACCGATTAGCTGCCTCCTGCACACTCCTTACTGGGGATGTGCCCGCAACCAAGGTATATGCCCTTGACTGGAATTGAACCTGGGACCTTTGAGTCCACAGGCTGACACTCTAACCACTGAGCCAAACCAGTTAGGGCAGAATATTTTTTTAAAAAATATTTTTATTGATATCAGAGGGGAAGGAAGAGGGAGAGAGAGAAACACCAATGAAAAGAGAGAATCATTGATTGGCTGCCTCCTGCATGCCCACAACCGTGGCACGTGCCCTGGCCCAGAATTAAACCTGAGACACTTTAGTCCACAGGCCAACACTCTATCCACTGGGCAACACCAGCTAGGGCCAGAATATTTTATTATAGGTAGATCATTTGAACAGAATCTATTTGAACAATTTCTCCATCACTCTTCTGTTGAGTCCCAATTATAAATAACATCATTATACATGTGACTCAGAGTGAAAGGACCCTCTTGTTTATCTTGAACTTTATTTCTGGCTGTTGGAAACTCTGAGAATTCATGTGTATCTTTCTCTCACGAGTTGGATGGGGAGATGGATGTCTTCACTTCCTGCGTAACCAGTGGTGATTCTGCCGTGTGATTAATCCACAGGGAGGACCAATGGGCCTCCAGCCTTGTCTTGGTCAAAGTTCTTAGCCAAAGTAATGGGGAAGAGTCACTATTTTTCCTTAAATACTTCCTGTCTTGTCAGTCTCCTGTCCCAGGCACATATCAGACTCTAATGGAGATAGTCCCTTTTTTTAAGGGTAATTGTCTTGTTCTCTATATGGAGAGGCCCATGCAGACTCAGACAGGGCAGATAGTTAAGGCCAGACTGGTTGTTAAAATACAGAAATACTTCTATACTACTTGATAAATTTGATTTCAGTAACAGTGATATGCACTAAAGTTAATTTTATAACATAAATAATAATATTAATAATAATAAATTCTCAAATCCTAGGGAATATTATAGAATATCCCAATAACTTTGATAAATGGCCACCTTTCATAACAACATCTGAGAAACAGTTGTAACTCTGCAGCCAGCTGGCGAGTGTCCAGTAAGCAGTGCAGATAGGTCGTGTATTCTTTGTAAAACTTTCTGTGCTTTGGGAGGCTCACCAGTTTATTTTCATCCTGGAATTATAGCTGTGATTGCCATCCAAAATGGTTTGTTTTTCATTTGTCTTTTATAGTTACTGTGTTGCAATTCTTGTGTAAATGTACATTTTAATGCTTTCAAATATAAGGATTTATAACAAAAGGTTGAATATAAATACCTAGAATGAAGGACAACAAAATTTGTATGTTTTTCAAAATTTCTGTTAAGTATAATTAATAGGAGTAATTTAGATCAGTGGGAGTATAAGAAGAAATGAAATAAAAATTATCTATATATATAAAAGCCTAAGCGACCCAACAATTGAATGACCGGTTGACCGGTCACTATGATGCATACTGACAAATAGGGGGCAGATCTCACTAAGGGAGCTTCCCCTCAGTGGTCAGTACACTCCCACAGTAGGAATGCTACTCAGCTGACAGACGGGCACCAGATGCCAGGATCACGGCTGGCACAAACCTCTCCTGCCTCTGCACAGTTGTGGTGGCACAAACCTCTCCTGCCTCTGCAGCAGCACTACCAAGCAGCGGCAGTGGAAGGCACAGTGGGGCCAGGATGAGCGGGAGTGCCACACCTGCCACTTCTTGCACTACTACATCCCTCAGGGGACTTCGGATTGCCAGCTTCGGCCAGATCCTCGAAGGTCCCGGATTGCGAGAGGGCACAGACCAGCTGAGGGTATTATTATATTTTTAATCCTCACCCGAGGATATGTTCATTGATTTTTACAGAGAGGAAGGGAGAGAGAGGGAAAGAAAAACATTGATCAGTTGTCTCTCATATATGCCCCGACTGGGCATTGAACCCTAAACCCAGGTATGTGCCCTGACAGGAACTTAAACCCATGACATTTCAGTGTATGGGAATATGTTCCAACCAACTGAACCACCCAGCCAGGGCTAAAAATTATATTATTAAAAGGTAAAAATATTAAACACAAATATTTTATTAGACTAAGAATCATATTAAATCTTGTAATTTAAACATTTATAATCATCATTAAACAAAACATTTTTAGTCATCCAATTCTTTAAGAAGTAAATAAAGTGACTTGAAAATCCCTAGAAATAATGGACAATTTTATAACTGAATATTTAAAAAGACTTTTAAAAAAGAATAACATCAATATAAATACATAAATTATAATCCATATTTGTAGTCCTGGCTTGTTAAAAACATCTATCTACTGAAAAGAGAACACTATTTTTTTGAGAACATAAATTAAGGCAGTAAAATTTCAAACATGATTGATAAAACTTCATTTACTCTATGAAAATATAGTAGAATAATTTCCTTTAAATGAAAAATTCAATACTTTGAAGAAGAGTTGGAATTTTTTTTTTTTTTTAACACTGGGAAGCTGACAGAAATAAGATCTGAAATGCTATAAAAGTTTATGTTGGTGGCACCAGACAAAAAATGATTTCAGTGAAAAATATTGACATAAACACTTTACTGAACGTTATACAGATGTGCCAGGGTAATGTTAAGGAGAAAGTCTGGAGTTTTAACATAATTTTTAAAAATTCTGGATATTTTAACTTGGTGACAAGCCACCATATTCAATCATTTCTAGGTGGTGCTTTTAGATATCAAATACATGCTTCCTTGCTAACTTTTTACTTGTTATTCATCAAATAAACATCAGAGAGAATTACCCACTATTTTGGAAGATGTGGGAAATGAAATAATGAAAATTAGAGAAATATTTGCATTTGAATTGGCAGCTGATAGTGCTAAAGCTGAAAAGTAGTTTGGAAATTGTGCCATTATTAGAAATTGTGAAAAGGGGTACTTATATATTTGAGAAATAAAAAATGAATTGGGGATTTGGGTTTTTAAAAGATCTTTACTGATATATAGTTCGCATGCCATTACATTCATCTTTTTAAAATGTACAAGTCAACTGTTTTTAGTGAAGAAGGAATAATATTGACACTGGACCATGATCTGGAACATCTTGTAGTGTTCTGGAAGAACAGACCGTGAGTCCTGGGTCAGGATCATTTTTAGTGTTGTCTGGTTATTCAGGGTCCCTTGCATTTCCATAGGAATTGAAGGACAAGCTTATAGATTTTTGCAAGAAAGCCCCCTGGAGTTTTGACAGGGATTGTGTTTATTGTGTAGAGTATTGCTAGATTAACAATATTAAGTCTTTCAACCTGTGAACATGGGAATTCTATTTATTTAGATTTTTCTTTCATTTATTTCAACAATGTGTTGTTTTATAGCTTCTGAAAATACATGTTTTATACTTCTTTTGTTAATTTAACCCAAGTATTCTATTCTTTTCAAAGCTATTATAATGGGATTATTTTTTAAATTTCATTTTGGGATTATCCATTGCTAGTGTATAGAAATGCAATTATTTTTTTGTATTATCTTATATCCTGCAACCTTGCTTAACTTGTTTACCAATTCTAATAGTTTTTTAAGTGGATTACTTTGGATATCCTGTATACAAGATCATATCACTTCTAAGTAAAGAGTTTTACTAATCTTGTTGCCTTTTATTTATTTTTCCCCCAACTTCCCTGTTTGAACCTCCAGTACAGTACTATGTTGAAAAGAAGTGGAAAGAACTGTCTTGTTCTGATTTCAAGGGGAAGACATTCAATCTTTCATCATTAAAAATGATGCTGGCTTTGGGTTTTTTAACAGACAGCCTCCATCAGGTTGAGGAAGTTCCCATGTATTCCTAATTTATTAAGTATTTTTATCATGAAGGGGTGTTGGATTTTGTCAAATGCTTTATCTGCATTAAATAATCATATCATTTTTATCCTTTATTCTATTGACATGGTATATTACATTAATGATTTTCAGATGTTTGGAGATTTGTGTGTGTGCATTTGTTAATCCTTACCTGAGGATATTTTTCCCATTGATTTTTAGAGAGAGAATGAGAGGAAGAGGGGGAAGAGAGAGACATCACTGTGAGAGAGACACATCGATTGGTTGCCTCCAACACATGCTTCTGGCAGGGACCAGGGATTAAACCTGCAATCCAGGATTGTGCTCTTGTCAGAATTGAACTCAGGACCCTTTGGTGCATGGGCCGACACTCTAACCACTGAGAAACACTGACCAGGGCTGGAAATTTGGTTTTAATAAATGAGACTTGAACACAGACGTCAGTACTTTAACTTCACAAGAAAGAAATGCTTCAATTACTAAAGCTGACATATTCTTTTGAAAAACTATCACAGTGATTGAACACATACTAACATATTACTCTTGACACCTGTCAACATAACAGATAAAAACGGCCATAGGGTTGTTAATAATGGAATAGCCTTTCATGAAAGCCCACCTACGTTTCATGGAAAATATTGACAAGTCTTCACTTTGTCATTCATCGTATTGACTTACCATCTTCAGCTATACATTTCATAAGGATGCTGTGGTTTACCTCCAGGTTGTTAGCAAAATAAATGAGCAAGACAATGCCAGAGACTGACGTTCCCCATACCATTTGTCTACAGAATACTGTCCAAGTTTACATAAACCCATTACTTAATACTGTAATGCTCAGCCATTCCCTTAAGAAATCTACCCAACAAGGCTATCAGGTAAAGCACATTTATCTTATTCAAAAATACATCTTAGGATATGTGTTATAAATGAAGATGTATATAGTGAATTCCACTGCACCATGCTCTGTGAGGACCAGGTACAGTGTTACTGTGTTATTCCCAAACCCCAGAACTGCCCCTGACACAGAGGATGCTCTTAATAAACATTTGTTTCATGACTGAACGAATTGAATCCCTTGGTGTACTAACCTAGCACTCCACCAAAAAAGAATAAGAAGAATAAGAAATTAGGTTTTTTTAGTTAACTGAAGCCTTCAGGTGTATCCAAATTATGAGCTTGACATTTTTTTCCTTTTTAGGTCCGGGTTTTGTGAGACCTGAGGTGCAAACACTTTCATGGCCCTCCACAAAGCAAACGTAGTTATAGGGCCTTGGAAGGGGCCTGGCAAGTTGGATCCCTGAGGCGTCAGCTTTATTAGCTTCCCAATAAAGTGCCTTTTCTAAAAATGTCACTATGGATTAATGCTAGTATAATGAATGAACAAATCAAGATTTTTTTTTTTTTTCCCTCCTAAATATTTACTCAAACTTTTTTATTTCCTTATTTTGAGACAGGCCAGTCAGCCAGGACAAGTGGAACAGGGGAACTGAAACAGATAGCTGAACAAACTAGAAGAGTAATTTACGGCAGATACCGAAGGTCACCTCCCTAGAGATAACATCCAGGCCTCAATTGTATTTCAGCTCCAGACCCAGAAAAGCAGCAAAAACCAGGTGGGCCACACCAGGACCCGCTGTGATGATGACTGATGACTCCCGCCCTGACACTGACCAATTAGTGAAGACCATGACTCGGAAGGAGCACAGCTAGAAACCTGATGAATATTCTGTTGAAACCCTTCCCAGAAGCTTCCCCTAAGATGCCTGCCTGTGAGAAAGGAAGAAACGCCTTAAGACAAAGGATCCAGCTCATGCTTTCCCACTGGGGAGCGCCCAGACTCCTCGCACCCAAGTCATTCCCTTTCCCTGCTTTCCCTATTTCTTCCCCCACAGACATGCAACTTCTACACTCTAAGGCAGCGGTTCTCAACCCGTGGGTCGAGACCCCTTTGGGAGTCGAACGACCCTTTCACAGGGGTCGCCTAAATACATCCTGCATATCAGATATTTACATTGTGATTCATAACAGTAGCAACATTACAGTTATGAAGTAGCAACGAAAATAATTTTAAGGTTGAGGTCACCACAACATGAGGGACTGTTTTAAAGGATCGCGGCATTAGGAAGGTTGAGAACCACTGCAAGTCTAAGGGATCCCATGAGACTTGCAACCTGGGAGCAATGGGCAGCCGCAGCGCATCGCAGGCCGGTCCCTTGAACCTGTCCCCAAGACCCGCTTTCCTCTGACTTCCCAGAGAACTATGGCAGCCCAACCTAGGTGCTCCTGTTGCTTCTTTTATACCGAGCCCTTTCTTGTACCATGTTTCCTCCTAGTTATCTGGACTCATGTGTGAAATTTTTCCTGCATGAAGTCAAGAAGCCGCATACTACCGGCTGGCGCTAGGATGCTGAACCACATGAAATTAGAAAGGGCATGCATGCTATTTATTAAGGATCAGGATAATTCTGACTAAAGAATAGTATTTGATTTTATTTTTCAAGTTTAATTATCTGGAAAAACCATAGCAAAAACTAAAGTCCTGAAATCTGAAATGATAAGGAGTTCAGTGGCATCAGTACGGTGTGAAGACTGGACATACCACAGAAATAACATACAGATCAGGAATTAGGGGGCTTGAGTGAAGCCATTAGCTAGATGTGCAGTCTTGAGTAGGTTCCTCATTTCTTTGCAGCCTCAGTTTCCCACCTGCAAAATAAAGACTCCAGACTAGACAAAGCCTGAGGTCTATTTCTGCTCTGAAATTTGATGCCTGTTTCTAAATAGGACAGATCTGAAAATTCATTTCTGTAATCACAAAATCAGATGTCAAAACAGATCCTAGAAGAGAAAATACTGGAGGAAATGCTAATTTGCATAATGCCTTATCTCTCACTCTAGATTCTCCTTTATAGATAAGAAGAAACAAACAAACAACCCCTTTAAAGTCTGTTCAGCATTTGGATTCTGTCCTCTTTAGGAAATAATCTCGCTGGCCTGATTCTCAGATCTTATAACCAAAATGGGACCATTTATAATTCCAGGAATTTAGGTCAATAAAATGGTGTAACTTTAGGTAACAAGGAACAAAAGGAAGACAATAGGTTTGAACTTTGTGTAAGAACTTGACACCTGCCAGATATCTGAATGTAGCAACACCGGCTAGCTTTTCCTATGAATCCAGGAAACTCTTTCCTAATGTGGTAATTCGTATGATATCTTATTTAGATTTTCTAACATCCTTTAGGAAGCACCAATATGTTAGAAGAAAAAAGGTGCAACAGTAGAATCTGTTGGAAAGAACGAAGAGGAAGAAAACTGGGAAGGAGAATACAATGAATGGCTCAAGCAGACTTGTAGCTGCAACCAAATTTACATGTGAAAGGGTTACTATGACTACAAAGGTGGTGTCTTTGAATAGTGATGGGTATGAAAATCTTTTGAATGCTAATTGCAATTGGAGGAAGTCTGCCATTTCAAACTGCAGACTGGCCCCAACCTGCTCTTGTACTTCGTGGTTTCCACATGGAATATCCTTGAAACCAAACTATCGCCCTGTTATACTGCTAAGTACTTTGAGTTCCCTTGTGTAAGGGCTACTTTACAGCAGTTCCAACACTGTGACGGGTGCTTCATTTGTTGAGCCAGAGCCTGGGACCCTTTTTCGGTGATGAAGAGCATGAGGATCTCCCTGAAAAATCATTAAGGTGTACGTTGTCAGTGGTCAGTCAATTCAGAGGACATTTATTGAGCAAATATTAAATGCTAGGAAATTCAGGTAGATAAAGTATATGGGGAGTTATACTGAGTAATCTTTTGGTGTTCTTTCCAGCTCTTGTTTCAAGATCCTAAAAGAAATAGCCACCATTTCTTGTAGTTAAATATAGATAATGCTGGAAGGTGCCTGAAATAAAACCTCTGTGACAGTGTCAGTATTACCAGATGACACGGATGCTCTCTCATATCTCTGCTAAGTTTAAGGGACATACATGTTGTTTAATTAAGCCGTCGAGGAATTAAAGACTGAGCCAAATGGAAAATTAGCCAGGCTCTATTGGGAGCACATGGGCGAGTTCACCGGCCCCGGGGGAAGGGAGAAAGGCCGGTGGAGCCGTGCGCGGGCCAAGCCAAGTCGTGCTTTTAAGGCTTTGGGCGGGTAGTGAGGAGTGGTCCGAGGAACGTATGGAACTTTCCCCCAGGTGTTGCTGGCACCAGGGGCTATGGATGAGCAAGGCAGTTTCAGGATAATCCATCATTGTTGCCGTTTAAGGTCAGGGCTTAAGGTCAGGGCTTAAGGTCAGGACGGTCGGGCTGCACCTGGGGCGGGGGTGAATGCTTGGACAGCTTGGACACATGTATTCTGTTTTTAAAAGATGTGTGAGCAATGACATTGGAACTCTCTTTATATCCCAGGAAATAAATGGATGACATTTACTTAAAGAGTATTTGACATGAAGGGAACCTAAGTTTTGCCTCTCTTCAGAATAATGATTAACAAGTCTAAGAACAAGGTTTTTTTTGTCTTAATACAATGTTGGAAATGAGCATTTCAAGATTATTTAGTAAGGCTTTTCCATCCAGACCACAAGGACTTATTGAGGGGAAGTCCTAACTGCAACATCTGAGTGTTACTTCTGGCCCAGTCCCAACTACTAGTTGTATATTTGCAAATAAATGAGTGAATGAATATACCCTTCATCTTTTCTTCTATTAATTACTTTTTAATTATTACACACTAGAAGCCCAGCGCATGACATTCGTGTACTGGGAGGTGGGGGACCCCTCAGCCCAGCCTACACCCTTTCGCAGTCTGGGAGCCGTCCAACATCCTTAGTGCTGCCATGGAGGAAAGCCGTTGTGCTTGCCAGCCATCAGTCCGGCTTGTGGCTGAGTGGCCCTCCCACTATGGAAACGCACTGACCACCAGGGGGCAGCTCTGATGGTCAGTGAGCATCATAGTGACTGGTGTTCTGCTGTTTGGTCGATTTGCATATTACCCTTTTATTATATAGGATTATATTTGGTTTGGAATATCTATTTTTTCTTTCTTTATCTTTTTTTTGAGTTCTGTTGAATGAATCAAATAATTTTTTATTATCTCATTTACCCCCCGCCCCATTAACTTATTTTTTTTACAAATTTTCACTATTTTTTTACAGAGGTCATTATAAAAATTTCAGCCTGCAGTCTGTGTAGTTTCAGAAGTTGGTGAATGGTTTGTTCTTCCACCATGCTTTGTCTGGGTCCATGATGTTTATAATTTTAACTCTCTGGCCCCACGAAACCACCACAATCTCTACTGGCTACTCTGTCAGCCCTCAGCAGCCCTCTGTGTGTGCAAAGCTTGGGTTCTTTGCCCTTGCTCAGAATGCACAAATGCCCTCAGAGAAAAAGCAGTTGCAAATGAGCCGCTCACCTCTTGGTTGTTCCCCCCTTTCCAAGATCTTGGCCCTTCTCATTCTGGTTGCTTTAGCAGCCCTTTAATTGCTTTAAACATAAATCATGTTTGCTTATTCTGTCATTTTATTTGACTTTGCTAATAGTTCTCAGAGGGAATGTTGGTCTGCTATAAGCCATTTCATCATATCCCATGCAGTGAAAGGTAATTTTTAAAATTCTGAGCGACAATATGCCCAACTAAAAATTAGGGTTCCTTTCCTAGGAAAGATGGGAAGAATGGGTATTAGGATACGCAACTAGCACTCTGTGGGTGGTGGAAGCCAGTTATAGTTCCAGGGTGAGATGAGGAACGTCCTGCCATATATTGGGGCTATGGGTTGCCAGAACATGCCTGTGACTTTAGGTGAGCTTATTATGAAGCAATCATAACTTGATCATTTGGCTCCCCATGCTTGGATCCATGATCACCAAACAACCTCAAGATTTGGCTTTTCCTTAGAGACTTGAAGGGAATGTGCTGATAAGCAAGTATGATTCTGCCAATTAGTTTGGCAGTTGTACTTCTCAAGGTAAATAATAAAAAACAATGTCATCACCTGCATGATGAACCAGTCTTCTTGAGCCCATTTTGTATTGGATAAAATGACAAAAGACAGTTTCTTGACCTACCAGAATTTGATTAAGTACTGTCAACATTTAAATGTTAGGCATCACCTTCTAAATCTAGCAGCAGGTTCCTGAGTGTGGAATAAAATATGAATCTCTGTTTAGAAAGATCTTGCAAATGATATCTAAGTTTTCAATAAAGAGATGAAACGTAACAGTGGAAAGGTCATGTCTGAAAACTATTTTCTGCTTATGTCAAATACATGGCTGGAAACTGTGATCCTGAAATTTGTGAAAAGAATATCACAGAGAATTCTAAAAGATTATCCCACTGATTGATTGGTCTGCAATTTGCTGATTATAAAAAATGTTTGTTCTTTTCCAAGGTAGAGCAGATATTGGCTACTGTAAAAGAATTTCCCTAATAATTTAATCGCTGCTAAACATCAGGCTGTAATACACAGAAGGGCCCTAAATTCTGAGGCAAAAAGCTCTCTTGGCACCCATTTCAATTTTATGGAAATAATCAGATGATTAAGAGAAAAAAATAGTAAATGGAGAGATCTTTGAGATTCTCCTACAGATTCTGAAAAAGGCACTTAATTTTTCTAACTCTAATTTCTTCCTTCTCCAATCTGTTATGGAAGATAAAATCTGGACTCTGAGGGCATGTTGATCAGACTAATGGAATAATAACTGGAAAGATCCTGACTCCATTGCATGGGCTCTGGGCTGATTCCTCTAAAACCTGTTCTTACCTAATTACTAGCTTGATTAAAATTCATCGTTTTATTAATGGTGGTTTTCAAAAAATCATTTGGAATGTTTAGTTCTCATTTTCCTCCCCTTTTAAATATTTCTAGACATTAATGTATTTAATCCTTAGTCTCATAAAATCAGATTTTTGCTGTGGTATCTACCCCTAGAAAAATGCATCTATGCACAAACCCACAGATTTTTGCCTGTAGTTTCAGAAGATTTATAGACTCACCAGAGCCCATGCAAGAACTAATTTTATATCTTCTAAACTAAAGGAGACGAAACATTTAAATTTTTTAATGTATATTTATAAGATTTTGAACATTTTGTAAACAATCAGGCTCCTTTGTATTTCTACTTTCCAACATTTTACTTTATAAATTCTTTTCAAGTTCTTAAGGTCAGACTGAATAAAAACATAAAGAAATATACAAAACAATGGTAGCCAATGTAATCAGCAATGGCTTGCAATTAATACCAAAGACTTCCATATTGTGACAGATATTATTTATCCACTAGGGGCCCGGTGCACAAAAATTTGTGCACTCGGGGTGCAG
>PVJC01050721.1:0-11699 GCA_004026665.1 Murina feae | reverse complement strand
GCTCAAGAGAGAGAAGCTGGGTCAGCCTGCTCTCTGTCTTAGCAAGTATCATTCTGAGTCACCACATCACAGCTTCTGGAAGAGACTGGAAGAGATAGCCAACTTGGGTTCTGGGCGGGAAAGCACAGGTTCATGCATAGTTCAGGTGACAAAGAGTAAGTACTTAATATTTTAAAAATCCTATATAATAAAAGCCTAATATGCTAACTGTCTGGTTGGCCATTCAACCAATCAAAGCATAATATGCTAATGATATGCTAAGGCTGCTCAACAGCTCACTGTGATGTGCACTGACCACCAGGGGACAGACACTCTGACTGATAGGTGAGCTTGCTTCTGGGGTCTGGCTGATCCGGACTGAGCGAGATTGGCCGGACACACCCTGGAGCCCTCCCTCAGCCCCTCCCCAGTTGGTCAACCTCCCACATCCCTCCCCAGCCCCAGTCATGCACCAGTGGAGTCCCTCGGCCTGGCCTGCACCCTCTCACAATTTTGGACCCCTCAGGGGATGTTGGAGAGCTGGTTTCAGCCTGATCCCATAGGCCAGGCCGAGGGACCCCACTAGTGCACAAATTCATGCACCAGGCCTCTAGTAAATTAATAAAAGATTCATGTAATAATGTGTACCAAATACTACATTATGCATAATTCCAGGAGACACATAAAAACTATGACATGGTTCTATACCAAATATTTTCATTTACTTCAAAAGACAAGACAAGCATATATGAAATATTTGAACATTTAAAGTGGGGATTTAAGTGATAGCATGCTGATTTAAAGTATAGGCCTACCAGCATTTAAAGACGTGGGGGACCAGTGGTACAGTTTCTTAGGAAGTGAAACTGGAGATGGATTTTGAAAGATGGATGGAATTTGAGAAGACAAAAGGGTATGGGCATTTCAAGCATGACACAATGTCTTAGAAATGGAAATAGGTGTGCTTATTTCACTCTTTACTTTTGGATGATGCAGGGGTAGGGGTGAGCATTGGAGGTGGGTATTTAAAACAAAATAGGTTATAACATAAAATATATATCATAATCTAACTATTGAAAAACTCACACATGTGTACTAAGATGTATGTGTAAAGATATTGCTCAAAATAGCAAAAAATTTTCAGTAATTTAAATTCTGTCAGGGGAATGGTTAAATAATAAAAAAAATACTAGGAGGTAGATGAGAAGAGTATAGCAGTTCTCTGTGTACTGACACAGAAAGATCACAATAGTATATTAAAGGTGAAAATGCATTTATGTAATATTTGTCAACTTTGGAAAATTGATTTTAAAAAATCAAAGTGGTATTTCAGGAAGATGAATGTGGTAACATTGTGTCAAATTAAAAGGAGGTGATTGAAAGGGAAAGGGTATTGGGGGATGTTTGCTTGAGTACAGACATAGGAGGCCAGAGACAGGGGCCTGAATGGTGAAGAGAAAGAACCCAGAGACCTTCTGAAGACTGACTTTAAAGGACTTCATGGCAGATTCTTGATAGAGGGGATGAAGGCAAGAGAAGAGAAGGGAGATTTTTCAGGTTTCAGCTCAGGAAATATGCACTGAAGATCGGTTTCTACTAAAGGGAATAGACTCGTGCTAATAGGAAACCTTTAAAGAATTTCTGTATCTTTTTGTTTCTCAGGATGGAAGAAACAGTACGAAATCTATTGCAGAGTCAAGGACCTCCAGAGCAGAAAACAGAAGACACTGTTAATATAATGGTCTATCAGGTACACCACGGTTCTTACTCTCAAATGGGTACTGATTTTCTCATTTTCTCTAGCTCTGTCCTCCCTAATTTCGAGAGATATAATAAGTATGGGCCAGACCCTGGTGCTGGGATCCATATGGTTACCTCTGTTTGAGGAATCATGTGCACATTTATTTAACTCATTCTTTTTTTTTTTTTGAATTCCTACTGTGAAACAGATTGTAGATTTGGTCGGAGGAAGATGTAAAAGGTAAGTTTGCTGTGAAACCGAGAGACCTATAAAAACATCAAAGTACTCTGTGGCCAGGGCTGGCTATGGGAGAGGTATCTCCCACACTCCCTGGGAACACAGAGCAGGGGTGACGCACCCTGTCTGAGAGCTAAGAATACTTCCCAGAGAGCTATGCCACTTACGGTGGGCCTGGACAAGAGGAAGGACACTAGGGCAGTGGGAAAACCTAGCTGAGGTGCAGTGGTGTGCATTTGCATGGCAGGCGCATGGAGAAGGAGAAGCTCGAGGTCATTAAATAATGGTCTGGGAAGAGGAAAAGTTGACTCTGAGACCGAAGGTACACGGGAGAGCTAGATGAGGCCATGCTCGTATGCGGAGCACATGGGTGTGGCCTTGTCCCCTGTCAATGTGGAATCTAAAGAGGTCCACAGAGAGTAGGAGGTCAATGCAGTAACAGGTTGTCATCATCCAGGGGCCCTCAGCCCCTGGCTCTTTAACACCAGCAAGGTGGCCAGGTTGGAGGGCAGAACACCTTGCCTGGGAATGACCCAGTTGGCCACACAGGTGGGAAGGCTCTTGAATGGGGGAAGAGAAATAACAGCAGAAAGAGCACAGGTATTGTTTATATATAAACTTAGAGGCCTGGTGCACAAAATTTGTGCACTCAGGTGGGGGATGATCCCTCAGCCCGGCCTGCACCCTCTCGCAGTCTGGGAACCCTTGGGGGATGTCCAACTGATGGCTTAGCCTGCTCCCCGCCACAGTTGGACATCCTTAGCACTGCTATGGAAGTGGGAGTGGATCCCGCTGCCACCACTGTGCTCACCAGCTGTGAGCCTGGCTTCTGGCTGAGTGGTGCTCCCCTTGTGGGAGCGCACTGACCCCCAGGGGGCATTGAGCATCTGCCCCCTGGGGGTCAATGCACATCATAACGACTGGTTGTTCTGCCGTTCAGTCGATTTGCATATTAGCCTTTTATTACATAGGATAGAAGACTTCTTTTTTTTTATTCTTTTTTTTTTTAAAAAAATACATTTTATTGATTTTTTACAGAGAGGAAGGGAGAGAGATAGAGAGTTAGAAACATCGATGAGAGAGAAACATCGATCAGCTGCCTCCTGCACACTCCCTACTGGGGATGTGCCCGCAATCAAGGTACATGCCCTTGACCAGAATCGAACCTGGGACCCTTCAGTCCACAGGCCGATGCTCTATCCACTGAGCCAAACCGGTTAGGGCAGGATAGAAGACTTCTGTTGAAAAATCACTTGAAATGACAAATAGAAACCTAATAACCATTGCACAACTGTGTATAGAGAACTAAAGAAGCTAAGGCAGGCAAGGAAGTGGGCTGAAATTTGAGATAATTCCCATGGCTGTTCTTTGTGTCTGCTGGCTAAGGAAGTGAGTTTGGGAGGTGAGCATAGGAGCCCAGCAGGTAGAGATAACCTTGCATTGGCTTCCCTGAACTCATGGGCTCAGGGCTTTGCAACCTAACTTGTCATGAGAAAGATTGGGAAGACTCTGATCATAAAAGCCACAGTAGCATACAAAACTAAGAACTCCAGGCAGAGTTGGCTTTAAGAAATCTTTGTCCTCAGTAGTTGACTCTGGAGACATGTGTAGGACTCCTTGAGGATGATGGACAGCTGCTCCCCATCTCCAGTGAATACCATGCAAGCAGTTGATTTAAGCTGCCTCAGAGGAGATTAAGTGAGTGCCATGAGGACAATTAAATCACTAAAATCCAGTTCTTGCAGAAGTGCCCTTCGTGAGGGTGTCTTTACATAGGAATGCACGTTCCACTTTTCCTTATGTGCAATCACCTAAAGTTAGGATAAGGATTTCAGCCCTACCAGCCCTGAGTCTTTCTGAGGTATTGCACTGCTTTGGTAGAAAATTATTTGGTATAAATAAAAGCGGGGGAAGGGGCTTGATTCCACAGCAAGGGGTGCAGTGCAGCCTAAAAGCGCCACATGAATCTGAACCACAGTTCTGCCCCCCCTTTCACCTCCCACTGGGCATGCCAGGCCCAAGTTGGAACCAAGAACTCACATCCCGCTGTGCTTTTCACAAACGCCTCCTTGCTGCTTGTCCAGGTTCTTTCTTTCTCTAGATAATGCTTCTCTTTTTTTTTTTTTATTGCTTAAAGTATTACAACAAATGATAGATAAGTATTACAGCAAATGATAGATAGATCTCCATTTTTTCCCCTTGCCCTTCCCCCCGCTCCCTAACCCCCAATTTCTTATGTCCATTGATTATGCTCCTATGCATGCATGTAAGCCTTTCAGTTGATCTTTTAATTCCCCCCCAACCATCCCCAGCCTTCCAGCTGTAGGATGATAGTCTGTTCAAAGCTGTTCTGTCTCTGTATTTGTTTATGTTTATCATTTTATAATGGTCTTTATTATCCATAAATAAGTGAGGTCATGTGGTAGTTTTCTTTTATTGACTGGCTTATTTCACTTAGCATACTTCTCTTCTCTCTCCACCACTTACTAGACGTTGGACATCATCATTGGAATTTAATCTATAAAATGAAGCTACTTAGAAAACAGAGGCACTTTAAAACATGTATTTTAAAACGATTTCCTCTCTATGACCTAGTCCATTAGGTTTGGGGACTCAGTGCCTCCCTCTAGCGGGGAGGCAGTAAATCACTTGAATTGATAAGACATGGAGGGGATTTTTCAGTCATTGCTGTAGCTGGCCTCAGGCTCCTTATGTGGAAAATAGGAGACAGTCATGGGTTCCATGGCCTATTGGGTCATTTACACGTTCAACAGATTCACTGAGCTCGAGGCATGTGCTGGGTACAGCCTGAACTCGGGGATTCCAGCAATGAGAAGGGAGAGAGAAACCCTGCTGGGCAGCCCTGAGGCCAGGGTCCCTGGCGTCTCCCTAACGCAGGTCTCCTCAGTGTGGCTAATAGCAGCGCAAGAGGTCTGTACGAGCCGGGCCTGCTGACACCAGTGGAGCAGGCAGCTGACGCCTTCTTGAAGTTAAATTCTGTGGTTCGAATACGAGCTGGGAGATTTATTGCTTCATAGTGTGGGGTGTTATGAGCACACCTGACTAGACTTTTCAACAGCAAGATTTCTCTGACAGGAGCCAGAGGCGCATGCAAGGCTTAGGCCCATGGGAAAGCTAGAGCTGGTTTCATTTTCCACTGTGGAAGATTTTATATATATATATATATATATATATATATATATATATATATATATACACACACACATACACACACACACACACACACACACACAGAGAGAGAGAGAGAGAGAGAGAGAGAGAGAGAGAGAGAGGGAGAGAGAGAGAGAGAGAGAGAGGGAGAGAGAGGGAGAGAGAGAGAGATATTAAATGGTGGGGCCCAAGCGGTTCTCTGATTACTACCTACCTTGGGACCTAAACATAAGCCTTCCCACTTACTATCTAGAGCACTCTACATTCATTTATTCATTTATTCATTTATTCACCTATTTACTCATTTATTCATGCAAATGACAACTGTTCACTCAAGTAAGTATAGTAGTTTCCCACTGATGCCGCAGCAAGCTTAGTGAGCTAACACTACATGCATTTATATTCTCATAAATTCTGGCGGGCAGAGTCTGAAGTCGAGGTGCTGGCATTCTTTCTGCAGCCTCAGGGAAGACCATTCCTCATTCCTCGCCCTTTCCTGATTCCAGCATCCCTTGTGCTCCTTCCCTCTGTCTTCAAAGTGTAGGACTCCAAGCTCTGGTTCCATTGTCATATCTCTTTTTTCCTGAGTTTGACCCTCTCCCCTCCTTCTAGAAGGAACCTATGAGTATATCAGTCCCACTCAGATAATCCAGGAAATTCTCCCCATGTCAAGATCCTCAGTTTAATCTCATTTGCAAAGTTCCTTTTGCCCTGTGAGGCAGCATTCACAGGTCTCGGGGACTGGGGGTGGACATCGGGGGGCGGGGCATTATTCTGTTCATGGCACTAAATGACACATCCATCTAGCAGGCTGGCGGTACCTAGCAGACAGCAAGCTAACTGCTGGCGAACCACTGCCTGCCTGACAGGCCTTTCCTGGAGGGCTCAGTTGATAGGATGCTGGACAGTGGGAAGAAAAGGCAAGTAATCAAATACATGAACCGTATGACGGAGTCAGAATAGCAGCTTGCACCGGGTCCTGGGAGCAGGAGGGACGATCCGCCAAACCCACTGCACTGCTGTCCCTAGAGACCCTGCCATCTGCCTCACACTTATTTTTTAATAATCCATCCATACCTAGCACCAAGGACAGTCTCATTTCATCAGGCGAAATAAAACATCTCAAAAGATTGTCTGTAGAGGAGCCTGAATCACTAGAAACGTCAAGTTCCCTTCTGCTTTTTTCTTGTCACCCAGGTCGCCATCTTATTTAGTCAAGTAAGTTAGAAAACATGTTAGGAAAAAAAATCACAACGTATTTAGACGTGAAAGGGGCCAATTAAACACACATGAAATGGAGTGACTGGTGGGAGAGGGCATCATTCCTCCAGCTTCCTCTGTGGCAATATTTAAATACAGGCGGCCTGGCTGAGTTACCACGAATCCTAACACTGACGGTGGGCTGCCCCCTGTAGTCCTCTTATGTCTGTAGCTACCCTCTGTGCTGCTCTGCTACAGTGGATATACAGCCTCTTGTCCCCGTTCTTCTCTGCGGAACATGGAGTGAAGCCACATTGAATTCACTTAGAAAGAAAGAAGCCAACAGGCAAGTGGAAACACTAACAGCTTCTGCCACTCACAGGACCTCAGAGGTCACCTAGACTCCCTGGGTCCCTCGGCTTTCATATTTGTGAAAGATTAGGTTTTGGACTAGATTAGGGATCACACACAAATGCCCGCAGTTGCCAGATAAAAGTGGGTCAGGCAGTCCTAGCTAGTTTGGCTCAATGGATGGAGCAGGGGCCTGCAGACTGAAGGGCCTCAGGTTTGATTCTAATCAAGGGCACATGCCCAGTTGTGGGCTCGATCCCAAGCATGAGGTGTGCAGGAGGCAGCCGATCAATGATTCTCTCTCATCATTGATGTTTCTCTCTCTCTCTCCCTCAATTGCCAAAAAGAAGTGTGCCAGGTCTGAGAAAAATCAAGTGTTCTCTCGGGTTTGCCTTCTATTTTTCTACTGTCAATAAGAAAACAGGTACAGAGAGAGGTTTTGTTTTGTTTTTAACGAAATACAGAATTCTTGTTTATGAAGTAGCAGCCCATACCAGGTTTAATGCCAAAGGACAGTAAGGAGTGGTGGAAACTGCGGCAAACTGGGGAGCCACTGTCAGGGCTGCAGGCAGCAGCCCCAGCCCAGCTGCAACAGAGTCAGATGCCCCAGAACGCGGACAGATGGCCACATGGTTCAAAAGAAGATGAAGTTCAGTTTGATGGGCAGTTTCTCAGTCTGTAAATAAGGCTTATTTTCTCTTCATGGACAAAATAATGAGTTAGACGAAGGGCAACCCTCCGAAGAGAAACACCATTTCTAAGGTTTCTTCTTGCTCGTAGAACTCTGGGATTTCCATGCTTCTTTGCAATCCCATAAGGCCTTGCTGCATGAGTATGAAACAAAGTGCATCTGCCTGGAGTGCTGTGCCCACCATGAGCCAGCATCACTGAGCACCTCCAGGAACAGTCATGTGCTAGTCACTTTACAAGTGTGAGCGCTTGTCTTGTGACAGGAGCCCTTGGAACTAGTATTAATATGTTCCCCGTTTTACAGAAGAGGCGATTGAGACACAGAGAGGTTAAATACCTTGCCCAAACTGACCCATTTCCACTTGAGCTCCTTTGCACCCTTTTAGCTGGCTTCATAGTTTGCCATAAAAACTGAGCTCCCACCCTAACTGGTTTGGCTCAGTGGATAGAGCACCAGCCTGGGGACTGAAAGGTCCCATGTTCAAATCCAGTCAAGGGCATGTACCCCTTGGTTGTGGGCACATCCCCAATAGGAGATGTGCAGGAGGCAGCTGGTCGATGCTTCTCTCTCATTGATGTTTCTAGCTCTCTATCCCTCTCCCGTCCTCTCTGTAAAAAATCAATAATATATATATATCTAATCTAATAAAAGCATAATATTGAAATTGACTGTTTCTACGCCCACCAGCTAATCAGAGTGGCTGTATGCAAATTAACCCAGCCAAGATGGAGGCCAGCAGCTCCTGAGGCAGGTGCAGTGCAGGTGTATGGGTGAGCAGGGCGGGCGGGGCAGGTGACGGGCGGGGTGTGTGGGTGGGCGGGGCCTATGGACAGGTGGCAGGTGGTGTGTGTGGGGTGGGCGGGGCACAATGGGCGGGTGGCAGGCTGCAGGTTGGGTGGGTAAAGGCCGGGCTGAGGGACCCCCAAGTGCACAATATATTGTACACTGGGCTCCTAGTATACACACACAAACACACACACACACACACATATATATATATACACACACATACATATATACATATACATACATATACATATATACATATATACATATATACATATACATATACATATATATATGTAAACTGAGCTCCCTTTATCAGGAGCTACAGTGAGTCGCTGTCCAGAAGAGAACAGAGAGGTAGGTAAGTGCTCATCAATCTGCCGTCGTGTCAAGTTTGCCTCTCCACCTCTTTATTTTATTCCCCCCTTGGTGGAGAGCCCTGAGCTGTGTGCTCCCTGAGCCCAGCTCCATTATTTTTAATGATGGTCTATGCTCAGTTATTGACACCTTGACCTGCATTTAAGCAATGTAATATTTAACCCATTATTTCCATTTGACGTGATCGAATTGAAAAGCAAAATGACATTTTCCTGAAATAATTCCTTAAAAGTATTCTCAGATGTGATTAAGCAGTTGATACTTGTGGAAAGGGAACCTTTCTAGTTATCTTAAAATTTGTCAATCATCAAATATTTGTCCAGTTCCTTTGATGTACACACAAAGTGTGTGACATAATCCGGGACCTTCCCTGGAGCCCAAGGCCTGCCTGGCAGAGATGCTGCTTCCTTCACAAATGCTAGTTCTTACGAGGGGCAGGACACATTTGACTTCAAGCTCTATCACCTTCCTCCCCAGCAATGATGTAAGCACCCTTTAAGCAAACTAAAAGCTTAAGTGCACTAGAAAGAGAAGACAGGGTTGAGAAGTTTTATTAAACAATCAATTACAAAAGATACCTAAGAAAGTTCCCTTACATAGCAAAATATCCCTAAAATATTTAAAGTGTGAGCTTCTAACATAGTAGCATTTTTAAAAATATATTTTCTTGATTTTTTACAGAGAGGAAGGGAGAGAGATAGAGAGTTAGAAACATCAATGAGAGTAGGGGAGGAGGGGGGAAGGGCAAGGGAAAAAAATGGAGACCTACCTATCACTTGTAATATTTTAAGCAAAATAAAAAAAGAAAAAAAAAAGAAAAAAGAAACATCAATGAGAGAGAAACATTGATCAGCTGCCTCCTGCACACTCCCTACTGAGGATGTGCCTGCAACCAAGGTACATGCCCTTGACCGGAATCGAACCTGGGTCTCCTGAGTCTGCAGGCCAATGCTCTATCCACTGAGCCAAACCAGTCAGGGCTGTAGCATTTTTTTCATGAACACATGTAAACGCAAGGCAGACGGAAGTTCCAGGATTGAGGCCTTCAGAAGCTACGAGACTCCTGAGTCTATTCCTGGTTGGTACCAGAACCACCTGGGGGAACCCTGACACATCCTGCTCTCTGGGGACCTCCTGGAAGCTCCCGACTTAGAGTGATCTGTTTAGTTTTGTCATTTCCAAGTCTGATGAGTCATCTTCAACCCCTGTATTGGCAGCTAGCCCTACTTTAGAACCTATTCATTAACCAGCAATGTCCCCTCATTGTGCAGAGGAGCAAATGGAGCTGATGTTTATAGCCCAGTGCTCAGTCCAGGGCAGAACTGCATATGCATCTCTATAGCGTCTGGCTGATTCTTATACACACAGTCCATCGCTCAGTAAGTGACCTTGCGGTTAGTTAGCCAAGAGGAGCAAACTTTAGAAGTCTTTAGAGAACTGGACTGTAACTTAGCCAAGTTACTCAGAAAAGTGTTCCCGTTTTCTTTTTATAACTAAACAAAATAAGGCAAGCAAAGGCAACTATGTGGATCAGCTGTCAAGACCGCCAGTGAATGCACACAGCTGGAAAAATGATCTCAAATTCTACTGTCTGCTGAGAGGGTAACTAAGTCTTTGCACAGGGATTTATAAAATTATAATACACACAAGGATATGCAAGTTTATTGAGTGCTTTTATTTATGTCTGTGGCCTGTGACGTGAGGAAGTCTCAAGTGCCTTAGGTTCTGCTTTAAGAAAGTTGGCCTTTTACCTTGCTGACCCAGCTGAATAAAGTGGTGTCACCATCCCCTTCTCTGATTCCCCAAAAGAAAGAGGTTTGGCCTTTTCTTTGAATTGCTGTGAATGTTGAATAGCTGCTGAGGAGGGTAATGGTGATAAAGGGAGTGTTTTTATTGTGTGTTCATTTTAAAGGGCGAAAGTGTTCCTTGAGGAAGCAATTTTCTTTCTTCCTGTTTTTGTTCTTCTTTTGGTTTTGCTTAAAGCAACATCCTCTATTCAAATATGTCTAGGTAAAGAAGGCAGGCTTTCTCAAAGTAAGATTCAGTACCACCAAAAACATCGTCGTCCCTAAAACATCTCTTTCCCTAGAAATCATTCTGTAACATGAATTAATGATTGTACAACCTAGAGAAAGAGTTTTTTAGAATTCCAGAAGTTTCCAAAACAGCCTGGCATGGGAGCACCTGCTTGTTAGCACACCTGAACAAGGGGAACACTCAGCTCTAATTCCAAGGTCATGTGAAATACTTGGGAAGGAATGGAGACGTTTTAAATTCTATCAGTTAGAGTCTAGTTACTTACTGGGAATTTAGATCGCTTGGTTTAATGGATTATTACTCTATTTTCTCTTTCTCAATTTCCGCCTAAATTCTCTGCTCAGACATGAATACTTCTCTTGTTCGATGCTTTGACCCTGTACTGAACTCTTACCAAGTAAAAGCAGAAAAGAGTCTACTGGTTAAAACCAATGTAACCTCTGAATAAAGCACTTCTTCAGACAGGTGAGCCGGGGTTTGCCCATGAACGAACCACACTCGGCTCCGCTCACAGGCTCACAGCAGCCAGACCCTCTTTGGGATATTCAGATAGTGTCTCGGGTCAGGAGGTTCTGTGGATAGACTCCAACCCGGGTTGCCTGTTAGGAAGTGCAAGGCTTGCTTGGGCAAATACTTAGGGCACTTCAGATCATTAACTGGGCACATCAGCTATTTCTTTTTTGTAGGAAACAAATGCATTTGAACAGAGAAAAATCAGGATGCTATCAGTTCTTGAACTTCGATCCTATTTTCTTAACTGACCTCAGGCTAGAAAACTGTGATTTTCTTCCTTTTAGGACTTGGCTTATCAGTGCCTTATGAAATGGAGATAAAATAGTCCTTGGGGGAAAATGAACAATTCTCCTGAGACCTCTCCTATACAGTAACCTTTCAGCTAGATCATCCTTATTGATTTTTGCCTGCATGGTGAGCCCAGCATGATGATGAAGAGGCACCACTCGGTGTGGGTGCTAGAAAAATGGTCTGGTCTGGCATCTGCTGTCTGCATTCAAGCCATGACAGGCTTCAGGTGTTCACTGGCCTGACAGGCCTACCTAAGGAGACAGAGCCAGGCTTTTGCAGGCTTAGAGCTGGTCCCTGAGTCCTGAACAGCAGATTCAGACTTGA
>PVJC01050720.1:0-11713 GCA_004026665.1 Murina feae | reverse complement strand
CTCCACGGGCCGGCCGGGATAGCTGTGCCAGGTGTGTCAGCTCAGTGGGAGGGGGTATCTGGCCTGGGGCCTCCTCGGGGCGTCCAGGAGCAGCTGTCCTGGGTCTGCTGCCTAGCTCCACCCCCAGGAGCCTCCGAGGGGTATCCAGGAGCGCCTGTCCCGGGTCCACTGCCAGGCTCCACCCCCAGGGGGCCTTCCCGGGGCATGCAGGAGCACGGGGCCTCTGCAGGGTGTGCAGGAGCAGCCGTCCTGGGTCTGCTGCCTAGCTTCACCCCCGGGAGCCTCTGCGGGACATCCAGGAATGCCTGTCCTGGGTCTGCTGCCTAGCTCCGCCCCCGGGAGCCTCCGAGGAGTATCCAGGAGTGCCTGTCCTGGGTCCACTGCCTGGCTCCACCCCCTGGGGGCCTCCCTGGGGCATGCAGGAGCACGGGGCCTCTGCAGGGTGTGCAGGAGCAGGCATCCTGGGTCTGCTGCCTGGCTTTGCCCCCCAGGGACCTTTGCGGGACATCCAGGAATGCCTGTCCTGGGTCCACTGCCTGGCTCTGCCCTGGGGGCCTCCACAGGGTGTCCAGGAACACCCGTCCAGGGTCCGCTACCTTCATCCGCCCCCCAGGGGCCTCCACAGGGCGCGCGGGAGCGTCTGGAGAATCCGAAGCCAGTTCACTGCCCAGCTCCACCCCGGGTGTGTTTGCTCAGCAGCAGGGCCCCACCGAGGGATTCTGCACCAGCGTCTGCCCCTGGCTTGCCACCCAACTCTGCGCCAGGTGTGTCCTCTCAGCGGTGTGAGCCCACCAGGCGTGTGCAATCGTGGGCCCTCTGGTGGGAAACGTCCAGGCCTGCACTCACCAGCCTTCCCACCCCCCCAGTGCACGAACCCTGAAGGGGCTGTGGGCAGCCTGAAAATGGCCCTCAACCCCTCACCCAGGCTGGGCAGGCATGCCAAGCAGGTGGACATCCCCCTCGAGGTGTCCCAGACTGCAAGAGGGCACAGGCCGGGCTGAGAGACCCCCACCCTCCGAGTGCACAAATTTTTGTGCACCGGGCCCCTAGTGTATTATAATTGGCGGTCAGCCTAGACATCTTTCTAGGTCCATTTTTCAGCTATTTATATTGCAAGTAGATTTTAAAAAGCCAGTTTTGTTCTGTTTTTAATTATTAGTCATATATCTTATTTGAGGCTTGCATTGTATGAAATACAGATTTAAAAAAAATGAACTAGCTGTGTCAATTTCTTAATTTGTAAACTTCTTTTTAAAGAATTACACTTTATTGCCTATGTCACAATGTTTCACAGAAAAATGTTACCTCATCAACTTTGTTTTATAATTATATCTTAGTATTTGGAAGTGTGCAAGGGCTTTTTCTGTGATTAGTTGTTACATACCCCTAGATGCATATTGCACCCAGAAAATTTGGAGATAATCTTAATAAGAATGATACTTGTTTATAGCCATTTTTGTATTAAATAATTCTGGTGATTGTGTGGTTGGTGGTGTGCTTCTCCTGCTTTGTTGTTTGTAACAGGTTATCTCTTACAAACATAGTTTGTCTTGACAATCTTATACAATTTCACGATAGTCTTCCACATTATTTTTTGGCTTTAGGAGAAAAAAGGCTCTCACTAAAATATGGAAAATTTATAAATATGTCCCTGAAAGCAAATATAAGCTCGTAAGTTTGTCTTCATAAAATGTAGGATGTGAATATTTTGATTACATAGTGTAAATTAATTTTGTATATTTTCTTTCCAGGCATACTACGTTTAAAATTGAATAAAATACTCCAGTAAAATATATGTAATTTTAACTCTTTGTGTTTCTTTTTTGCTTATCTTATTTCTTTTTATTCCAGGCCGTTCTTGCCTTAGCTGCATCCTGGACCTCAAGACAAGTAGGGGAGCGGACATTGACTGGTACAGTAATAGACAGTGGAGATGGTGTCACACATGTCATTCCTGTGGTAAGAATATTTTAAAATTGCTGAATAGGACATCAAATTATACATCTGGCAAGTTAAATTATATGAATTAATAACACTTTTTAAAACTTTAAATATTATACTTAAAAAATTTGCTGTGATTTGGTCATTTGTTTAATTATAGTTGTATTTTGCTTGAATTATTGTTAAAATTTTATAAACAAATTTTATGTTTCTTTTGCTATAGGTTTGTAGTGCTATTAGAAAATAATTAGAAACTTATTAGCAATAGTTTCTAATTCATAATTAGGAAATGATGAGTTGGAGTATATGGAATGAAAAAATATATCTTTCTTTGCTTAAACTTGGAATTCTTTTTTTCCAGTTTGATGTGTCTTATTGTGTATTAGCCAGTTGATAGTCTCTCTCATCCTTAATTAACACATTTCAGACTGGTGTGTACATATAACAAAATGGCAGTTAGTTGTGAGCAATGACTATTAATGATTTTTAACAAACTATTTTTTGTTTTTAAATAAAAAGCTCAAGATATGATTGGGCTTCATGGTTTGAATTTAGTAAAGCATATTAAGAAAAATGCATCAGATTGGATTATTGTCTGAGATAGCATTTTTTTGCCAAGGCCTTTGTGCTTCTAATCTTAATGACAAATTAGCTTTTTTACTGTGCCTCATAGATTAAAAATGACAGCTCAGATTTATACTGATTATTATTTTCTTATTTTCTGTTGAGTTAGTGGGTTATTTTAATAATTCTATTTTATCTTCTTTATTGACCTATTAGCTATACTATATATTTTTGGTATTGTTATTAGCTTGTTTCTTGGTGGTTGTTGCTCCAGGGCTTATAGTAAACAACTTTAACTTATCACAATCTAACTCCAAATAATATTTTAATATTTCATAACCTTTCTAGTCTTTGATGTCATTGTCATTCATTTTACTTCTACATGTTATTTATCCAATAGTATATTATTAATTTCTTTTATGTAAGTTGTATATTAGTTTTGCTTGGGCAGCCAAAACAAAGTACCACAGACTGAATGACTTAAACAGTAAAGGATTAATTTTTTCACAGATATGGAGGCTAAAATGTTTGAGGTCAAGATGTTGGCAGTGTTGACTTCTGAGGGCTCTCTTGTAGACCATATGTCTTACCTGTGTCTGTGTTCCAGTCTCCTCCTCTTTTAAGAACAGTAGTCCTATCAGATCAGGGTCTACACTAATCATTTCATTTTAACTTAATTACCTCTTTAAATACCCTATCTCCAAAGGCAGTAACATTTGACAGTATTGGGGTTTAGCATGTTAACATAGAATTTTGTGAGGGACAGGTCACAGGTCAGCCTATAATAAATAGTTATCTTTAAAAGAGATTTTGAAAAACATGCACTTCTTTTGTATTTACCTACACACCATTTTCAGTACTCTTAATTCCTTTGTGAAGGTCTAGATTTTCATTTCTTTCTGTCTGAATGTTGGTTTTTAATATTCTTATGGTGCTGATCCACTGCCTATGAATTATTTCAACTTATGTACATACTTCAAAAAAATCTTTATTTTGCCTTCATTTTTGACAGAGTTTTAGTTAGTGTAGAATTTTAGGTTGGTAGTTTTCTGTATTTTAAGGATGTGGCTCTACTGTTTTCTGACTTACTTTGTTTTTGCAAAGTATCTGTTATAATTTCAGGTATATTCCTTTGAATGTAACGTTTCTTGTCTGGCTGCTGTCAGGTTATCTTTTTACATATTCCAGGTTCACTAGATTTCAGTTATTTGATTGTGATGTATCTAAATGTGGTTTTCTTCATTTCTTCTCAGTGAGCTGCTTGGACCTATGGATTTGTAGTTTTTATGATATCTGAGAAGTTTTTGTCTATTATTTCTTCACATTTCTTTTTCTTTTACCTCCTTATCTTTGAAAACTCCAGTTACATGTATATTAGACTGTTTAAACTGATACTCTATTTTTTTTCTAACCTATTTTTTTCTGTACCCTTTTGGATAGTTTCTGTTTTTATCTTCATGCTCATGATTTTTATTCATTGTCTAATGTTCTGTAATTACATTTATTGTATTTTTAAGTTCAGGTATTTTTGTTCTTAGAAGTTCTGTTTGGGTCTTTTTATAGCTTCTGTTTCTCTGTTCCTCATGTTTCAGTTGATCTTCTTGATCAGGATCAGATGGAGTATATTAGCTGTTTTAATGTCCTTGTCTACTAATTCTATAACTTTGATATTTCTGCTTCTTTCTCTATTGATTTATTTTCTTCCTGATCAGGGGTTGTATTTTCCTGGTTCCTTTCTTGCTTGATGTTTTAAGATGTTTTCTTGGGATACAGTTAAGTGACTAGGAATCAGTTTGATCCTGTAAAGGACTCCTTTAAAACATTATTAAGCATGTCCAGAACAATGTTTTATCTAGACCTACTTTGTCCCCAGTGTTGGGGCAATATTCTTCTGAACACTACTAGGTGCTCTGAGTTTGAGGTCTTTAAACTCTGGTGAGTGGGAACATAAAATATTCCCAGCCGTGTATAAGTTGGGGATCATTCTTTCTGCCTGCTCCTTTCCAGAGGTTCTTTCTTTAGCCTTGATTTTTCTCAGATGCACATGATGATTACTAGTCAGCTAAGGTGATGATAATTCTCTTCAGATCTCCTGAGCTCTGTATCTGTGCGACTTCTCTCACTCTAGTAGTCTGATTTGCAGATTCTGTATCTTCAGCTTAATGAGACCACCAGACTCTGGGTTCTCCTTCCCATTATTGCTGCCTAAGAACTCTCCCTGGGCAGCAACATGGAATGTTTCTCATCTTGTTTTTCCTTCTCTTAGGGATCACTGCTCTACTCTGCCTATTCTCTAATATCTGAAAAACAACTTCATATAATTTGTCCTGTTTTATTTTTAAGATGAGGGGATGAATTCACTCCCTGCTCTATTGTGATGGGCACATGAGGACATCTCTGACATTTCATTTGTTAATGAAATTAAGTTTGCTACATTATTTTTTGTTCTTTTGATTTGGATCAATAAATTTATGAATTTATCCTGCAGAACTTAATTATTTGGCATTATTATGGTGCATGGTATGTGTGAAGCTTGTGAAATTAGTACCTACTTCATTGGGAAAAAAGATAGCCAGCTTTTGAATTAATGATCAGATTTCCTATAATGAAATTAAAATTTTTTATTGAAATTTTAGAAGATTTAAAAATCATCTCATCTGAAGTCTATTATTTAAAACATTACTGTTTCTGAAAATCATTATTTCTAAGTTACTGAGTTATTTCAGTCTTGGTTATAAACTCTTATCAATGAGAGAATGTTAAGTTGTTGGCCATTCATTCTTGTTACTGTACAGTATTATAAATTCTACGATAAGTAACTGAGGAATACAGTTGAGAGATAAAGACTAGAGGAATTATCCTGGGATAAAGCAGTACTTTAGATATGACTACACTAACCTGAGGTATTGGTCTTTAATAGCTAATTATTTAGGTTATATGAATTTTTAAAACATTGGCAGTAAATTGGATACTTTTTTCCCCCCTCTAGGCTGAAGGTTATGTGATTGGCAGCTGTATTAAGCACATTCCCATTGCAGGACGAGATATAACGTATTTTATTCAGCAATTGCTGAGAGACCGAGAAGTAGGAATCCCTCCAGAGCAATCCTTGGAAACTGCTAAGGCAGTAAAGGTAAAGAGTTGATGAGGTGTAATTCAGTTAGAAATTAAAAATCAAATTTAAAATACTAACATGAAAAATTCTTAAGATCGGTACCTAAAAAAACACGTTAGCCAATTAAAAATTAATTATGTGTGTGTGTGTGTTTGTGTGTGTGTGTAGTCTCTGTATCTCCTGTAAGGAAATTTTGAGGGATTATGAGTTCTTTCTTCCTCACCTCTTAACATTTGAGAGGACTAACATACATTTTCATGATTATTTCCTTTTGTAAAATAAATTTGTTCACTTCAGAGTCCTCAAACCTCAATTTCTTCCCTGAATTCCTTATTCTGAAAGTTTTCTGTTGCAAAATTATTTTGATTTAATTGATTGATTTAGGCATAGTTAGCTCAAGTGTTAATGGCAAATAGAAAAATGTGAAGACTGTAAGTATTCTATTAACTTGTATGCTACCTATGTCTTCATTATTTCAGTATTTCATACAAACTATCAAAATACTGAGCATCGTTTTTTACATTTATCATTTGTCAACATACCTACAAATTTTCAGTGGGCCTATCACATGTTTTAATTTGTAAAAGGGGATCTAACCTGGCAAAAATAACTTCATTAATTTGCCTCTCTTTATATGACTCTTTTTAAAGGTTGGGAATGAAAATGAATTTACTACTTTATAAATAGTAAAGGAATTACTGAATGGCTGCCAAACGTCACTCTACAGTTGGTGACATTATTCTTAAATATGTAAACAATATGAACACTACTGTTTTAACAGGTTTGGGAAATCTGTGGAGTTTGAATTAAATCTATTCTAGAGAATACTGATGCGCATTCTGAATGTTCTTTTTTAAAGGATCATTTCTTTTTCTTTTTTTAAAATACATTTTTATTGGTTTCAGAGAGGAAGGGAAGAGGGGGAGAGAGAGATAGAAACATCATGATGAGAGAAAATCATTAATCGCTGCACACCCCCTACTGGATATCGAGCCCACAACCTAGGCATGTGTCCTGACCAGGAAGTAAATAAACTGTGACCTCCTGCTTCATAAATCAATGCTTAACCATTGAGCCATCCTGGCCGGGGCAAGATCATTACTATGTAATTACTATTTTCAAGGTTTGGAGAAAGAAGACCTAATATAACTTAACCAAATTGCCTTTTGTTTTCTAATATTGTTTCCCTTTATGTCCTTTGATTATCAGTATAATGTTTGTATCTATCTTGGGTAGAATAATTGATATGTAAAAATACGTGAAATATATATTTCTCTTTAAAAAGAAATAATGAGGTTAGAAGTCAGTAGTCCATAAATTACAAATAGAATATTATAAACCATAACATTTTGAATTGCATTTTAGATGATAGCTTTTTCCTGAGACATATAACCAAATACGCAACAACTCATTTGTGCAGGTGATATAATGAAAAAGAATAGTTTATATTTTCAGCCTTTTTTCTTTTGCTTATTTACTTAGACTATAATCACTTTTGTTCCTGCTAAAGATCTACATTAATTTGTATGGATTTATCAATTATTAATAATTCTTTAGTTCTGTATATTTTATGCTTTCTCTTATCTAGAATATAGAGTCCATTAATTACTAATACAGTGTAAAATGTTGGAAGACATTTTTGAATATTTTTATGAAATAACATTGAAATAGTAGAACTTGATCCTTTCATTTATAAATCAGTCTATTCATATATGAAGCCAGGAGGTGAACTGTTTATTTCTACTATATAAAATTTTCTTCAGCTTAATTTCCTAGTTTTATTTTCTAAAGGTTTTTTAGTTTCTGGTTTACTGAAAATACACCCCTCCTCCCTTTTTTTACTTTTCCTAAAATAAGAAGAATAAATTGCTTGTTTCTTTGTTTTTCTAGGAGCGCTATAGTTATGTCTGCCCAGATTTAGTAAAAGAATTTAACAAGTATGACACAGATGGATCAAAGTGGATTAAACAATATACTGGAATCAATGCTATCTCAAAGAAAGAATTTTCCATTGATGTTGGTTATGAGAGATTCTTGGGACCTGAAATCTTCTTTCATCCAGAGGTAATTTTTTTTAGATGGAATTGTTTTATAATACTCAGCAAAAAAATATCAATGAACTTTAAGATTATTCAAGAGAGTTAATCTCAAGAATTTTTTTTTTTTGTATACTAAAATGCTATGGTTAGATATATATATATATATATATATATATATATATATATATATTTATTTATTTATTTTTAAAGGCCTTTGTCAAAATAGGCTAAATAATTACTATTTTTCATGTATTTAGAAAAATGAAATTTTCAATATTTGTGGCCTATGAGAAGTCATAGAAAGAAGGGAGTCCTTAAACTTTTGGGTCATTTAAATAAAATATGTAAAATCACCATTATAAAAAAAAAAACAAAAAAACAATTGACGCCCTAACCGGTTTGGCTCAGTGGATAGAATGTCAGCCTGTGGATGGAAAGGTCCCAGGTTCAATTCCGGTCAAGGGCATGTACTTTGGTTGCAAGTACATTCCCAGTGGAAGGTGTGCAGGAGGCAGCTGATCGATGTTTCTAACTCTCTATCCCTCTCCCTTCCTCTCTGTAAAAAATCAATAAAATACATTAAAAAACAAACCAATTGACTGGCACAAAATACTTAATTATTAGCAAAATAGTCTCTGTCTCTATGAAATGTTAGTGACATACAGGCTATATTAATAAAAAATACATGCTTTTAATAATGAAAAATTCTTAAAACTTAATAAGAAACAACTTTATTAATAGACTTACCAAAGTTAAATGCCTACTCTTGCTTATTCACTTAGCAAATAATAAGTGGATATAATTGTCATGCTCTCAATTTAAGCATTGAATATTCAAAAATTAATTTGTCATGCTCTTTTTTAACTTAAAGAACAAGCGAGATGAATACCTAAATAGGTATAGTTGCTTTAATGGATGCATGCATCAGGTGAGGAAATAGAAGCAAAGAGCATCTAAGTTTGCTTGGGAGAACCAGAGAAACTTTTTAGAGGAGATAACAATTGAACTGAGACTTAAAGGGTGAGTGGATGTTTGTTAGGCAGGTATGCTAGCAGAGGAAATAAACTGGGTAGAGGCCCTAGATAATAAAAGTATAAAGGGAGTAGTAGGAGATAGGTCCAGATTGGTGTTCATGAGGGACTAATCTAATCTAATAAAGGAGTAATATTCAAATTGACCCTCCATCACACCCACAAGCCACACCCACCAACCACTCAGTAGCAGATATGCAAATTAACTCAACTAAGATGGTGGCAGCCACAGAGCTGGAGTTGCCCTGGGCAATGGAGGAAGCCAGGGCCCTGCGGGCCCTGAGCTCTACTCAAGACTACGAAGTTTCAGTTATAGAAGATAATTGCAGGGCTGGGACCTTGGCTTCGAGTAGGGGAAGGGGGGTTCAGAGTGGGGGGAACCAAGGCAACGAAGTTTCAATTATAGAAGTTAAATAAATCCCAGATACCTGCTTCTAGCCAGGCATCCCAGTAGGGACTCAAACCCTGAGGGGGCTGTGGACAGCCTGAAATGGTCATCTATCCCTCACCCAGGCTGGCCAGGCACCCCAGTAGGGACCCAAACCCTGAAGGGGCTGTGGGCAGCCTGAAACGGCCATCAGCCCCTCATCCAGGCTGGCCGAGGAATCCTAGACTGTGAGAGGGCACAGGCTGGGCTGAGGCGCGCGCCCCCCCCCCCCCCCCCCAGTGCACAAATATTTGTGCACCGGGCCTCTAGTATGCTATATAAAGGAGTTACTGGATTCTGTAGTCATGTAGAAAACTTCAGCATGAAAATGACACAGATTTATGTGCAGTGTTAAAAAAGTCACTCTGGCTATACTGGGTTGGATAGATTAGAATAGAGGTGTGAATTTTGTTGGAAGCAAGTGAGTTTATTGCCATTTTTCAAATGAAAGTTAAATGACAGTAGGTCAATGAAAATGAGAAAGAAGGTGAGACAGAACGAATAGAACCAACATGACTTTACTGATGCTTAGATGTGAGAGGAGTAAGAATATGAAGAATCTGTGATGATTCCCAGGTTTGTATCATAATTAGCTGTTGTACCATCCACTCAAATTAGGAACAGTGAAGGGGAAGAATAGGTGAGGTGGAAACATGAGATGACTTTATTATGCATCTTTAAAGGATTCCAAAATGAAACCCTTGGGTTCTAAGGATTTTGAACTGTAGTGTGTTTTCAAGTGAGGATAGATGTGAAGTTATCAGCACATACGGAACAAAGGAAGAGGATGGTCAGGGAGAGGATGTGGAGTAGAATAAGGGGAAGAGTGGGCCTCTAGTCAACACCAGCACTTTATGGACAGGCAGAGTAAGGAGCCTGCAAAGAATACTGAAGAATGTAGAAAGGGAGCAGCCGAACCAAAGGATTGTGTTGTTAACATTAAAAGAAGTGAGAATTTGAAGTGAGGTTAAATAGTAATGCCCATTATTATAGTATGGTAATAGAGGAAACTTGAGAAGCACTCATGGGTTTTTTGCATCCAAATTATTGGTGTTCTGGGGGAACACTTTTAGGGGAATGAATGGTGTGATAGAGGCAGCTTGTTGCCTCGGTGACAGGTGAAAGTTGGGAATTCATAGTGTAGACCTCCTGGGATTATGCCTTTTAAAAAATTATCTTTAGTGGTGCTTTTAGTAGAGAGAGAGAATAATATTAGATACTGGAGGCCCGGTGCAAAAATTGGTCCACCAGTGGGGTCCCTCGGCCTGGCCTGCGGGATCGGGCTGAAATTGGTTCACCGAGGGACCCCACTGGTGCACGATCAGGGGCTGGGGAGGGAGACAGAAAGTTGGCCAGCCAGGGAGGGACTCCAGGAAGGCTCCAGGGCGTGTCTGGTCAGTCTTGCACAGTCCTGATCTGCCAGATCCCAGCAGCAAGCTAACTTACCAGTCAGAGCATCTGCCTCCTGGTGGTTAGTGCACATCATAGTGACTGATCAACTGGTCGACTGTCTGCCCCCTGGTGGTCAGTGCACATCATAGTAAGTGGTTGAGCAGCCTTAGCATATCATTAGCATGCTAGAGACCTGATGCACGAAAATTTGTGCAAGAGTAGGCCTTCTCCCAGCTGCCGGCACCGGCTTCCCTCCGGTGGCTGCTAGCAGGCACCCAGGACCTGGGCTGCTTCCCTCTTCTGGCCGCTGGCAGGCACCTGGGACCCAAGCTGCTTCCTTCCTCCAGTTCCCCGCAGGCACTAGGGACCCAGTCTACTTCTCTTGGGCCGCCCCCAGGCACCCAGGACTCGGGCTAGCTTCCCTCGGGCTGCCCACAGGCACTCAGGATCCAGGCTAACTTCCTCAGGCTACCCACAGGCATCCAGAACCTGGGCTGGCTTCCCTCCGGCCCAGGCTTCGTCAGGAAGGACATCCGGAAGACGTCTGGTTTAATTAGCATATTTACCCTTTTATTATTATAGACTAGAGGCCCGGTGCACGAAATTCGTGCACTGAGCGGGGGTTCCCTCAGCCCAACCTGAACTCTGTCCAATCTGGGATCCCTTGGGGGATGTCTGACTGCTAGTACAGGGATCGGACCTAAACCGGCAGTCAGATATCTCTTACAATTCGGGACTACTAGCTCCCACCCACTCACCTGACTGCCTGTCTGATTGCCCCTAACCGCTTCTGCCTGCCACCTGGATCACCCCCTGATCATTCTCCTGCCAGCCTGATCGATGCCTAACTATTCCCTGCCGCCTGATCGCCCCTAATTGCCCTCCCCTGCATATTCCCTCTTTATTAGATAGGGCCTTTTCTTTAACATATTGGACACTTTACCTGCCGTGGTCTTGACAAACCAGTAAAAATGTGAACACAAACTAAAGGTGTCATAAAATAAACTCCTTAAATAGGAATTTCATGAGATCTTGGAAAGGTGATATCATGTGGTTGTTTCTTCCTTTTTTCCTTCTCTTTCTTTTTCTTGATGTTTCATCTTTTATCCTTTTTTTCTTTTCTTCTTTTATTCCTTTTCTGTCCTCTCTTTCTCTTAACTTTTCCGTTGGTAGAATCATCAGTACTTGAATCTGTCTCGCTTCC
>PVJC01050719.1:0-11716 GCA_004026665.1 Murina feae | reverse complement strand
CTGGGGGCAGGCCCCCGGCAGGTAGACACACACAGGAGGACTGCTCCGAGCCTCAGATGCGGCTGGGGGCAGGTCCCCAGTGGCGACACACACACACACACACAAAAGGCGCCTGGCAGACTGGGGCCATCATAGGACATCCACTGAGGGGTCCCAGACTGTGAGAGGGCACAGGCCGGGCTGAGGGACTCCCTCCACCTCGAGTGCACAAATTTTTGTGCACCGGGCCCCTAGTGTTGTAATAAATACTGTATATAGATTTTTGTGCACAGAAGAATTTCTCTAAAATATCTCTTAGTGGATTTGCTAAATTGAAGGTTACATGCAACATTTTGATCAATTCTGCTAAATTTTCCCTAAAAAATGTTGTACTAATTAGCATTCCTGCCAACAGTATCTGAGAGTAGCCAATTCTCCAATCCTTGCCTGGGATATATAATTCTTTTTAAATTTTAAGATATCACTTGTCTGCCTAGTGTGGTAGAGGCCACATGCTAACCTGACTCAGGGAAGGCCTGCGTGGGGGAGAGGGGAGGGAGTCAATCAGGCAGAAAGGAGACATATGTAAAACTTTAGACAATAAAAAAATAAAGTGAACCACGAAGAATGGTCTGAAATTAAAACTTTTTTAAACTAAAAAGCAGTTTATGGTGGGTAGTCATGTCCTAGGCCAGTATCTTCCCTGACAAAGGAAGACTGAGCCTATTATCTGGTTGTGTCTACAGTAACATATCGCTGGAATGTCAAAGTAATGCTCCTTTTTCCGGACCTCCTCAAAGCACAGGCACTGCTCTGTGGAGACCACAGATCCCCTCATTCTTATTAATTATCGAGTGTTAATTATCCTGCACCCTCCTAAATAAAATAAGTACATGTTTATCACTTTACTCTTTATCCACTCCCAGAGGTCCCCCATCCTTGCTTTCTCCTGCCTCCCTAATTTATCACCAATGGATAAATTCACCGAACTCACCTCTTCTCTTTTGATTGCAATGTGTACAACAAGGTGCAAAACTGCCACCGATTGAGATCCTGCTTCGCCGCATTGTGGACCGTTTGGCTCAAGCTCACAAAAATTCTTCGCGGGTTTGAATGTTCCTTACGTTGACACTAGGTAAGTGAGAGACGGGTTAAGTGGTGAAGATCACTGCTTTTATGGTCAGACGGACTTGACTTCTGTCTCGGTTTTGCCGTTTGCTGTGTGCTAATTCAGTCATTTTAAGTGATACTGTTGTGGCAAGTTTACATTCGGAGTCTATAGGAACATGTTTAGAGAGAGATTCAGTAGGCTTTTTATCGTTATAACCGAACTGGGGACAAATAGCAGCCATTACATACTTCATTATGCTTCCTGAATTTGTCAAGGATTGGGTTGATCCCACTTAAAAGTTTAACAGGGTCAAATTTCCCAAAAAGATAACGAGAACACACAACTGAAAGTATGGCATACTATTTCCACAGGTTCTGTAGTGGAGTAAGAGAGAGAGAAAAAGGTGCTATTTGTGATTAATCAGGCTGGGCATTTTTAACGTTTGGACTCTGACGGGTTAGAATGCACCGGATCTTACAATATTCTGCAGGGTGGGGGTTATCGGAGCGCGGATTTCTGCCAGGAAACTACCATCAAAAAGTGATTCTCGGGCCCTGACCGGTTTGGCTCGATGGATAGAGCGTCAGCCTGCGGACTGAAAGGTCCCAGGTTCCATTCTGGTCGGGGGCATGCACCTTGGTTGCTGCAGGAGGCAGCTGATGGATGTTTCTCTCTCATGGATGTTTCTGGCTCTCTATCCCACTCCCTTCTTCTGTAAAAAAATCAGTAAAATATATTTAAAAAAAACAAGTGACTCTCGGAAGAACACGCCGGATTTCAAGCAGGTCCTCGTCCTAACCCAAGCATCGCGGGAACCTGCCCGAAGCAAGATGGCGCCTCCCCTCACTAACCGAGCTGCTAAACTCAGTGAGCTGATGCGTGAGTCACGCGCGCAGGTGAGGCCGGAGGCGGGCATCTCTGCTGTTACCCAAGATGCTGAGCCAAGCGGCTTCACCCTTTCCAGGTTTCAACAGGGCTTCCCAACCCGAGCCGCCAGAGGTTCACTTCCGGAACCAAGGTACCCTGGGGCGGAAGGGTGGAAGCGGAAGTTGTCGCGCAGCGCAAGTCCCCGCCCCCCACCCCGCCCCCGTCTCTACGCCCCGCCCCCAGCGGCGGCGGCGAGCAGAGCCAAGATGGCGGCGGAGGTGGAGTACGAGTCCGTGCTGTGTGTGAAGCCAGACGTCAGCGTCTACCGGATTCCGCCGCGCGCCTCCAATCGCGGTTACAGGTAGGAATCCGGGGTGCTGCAGCCCGCGCGTACCCGGTCGGGAGCCACAGTGTCCTTCTCAGGTAGCACGCCGCTCGCCCCGGCCACTGCCGCCTCTGGGCTGTCACCTTGCTCGCCCCCGCATCAGGGCCGTTATCGCCGTGTGCTCCCTCCCTTCCCCCGCCCTAGACGGCCGTCGTCTTTGTGTACGCCGCTTGGAGACATATGCCCATCCTGCGCGCTCCCCCGCCTCCTCTCCCGGACCCGTCAGGCTTCCCCGTCCGCTCCCCATCATCCACCTCCAGCTCCGCCTGCTCCTCCGCCCGTCACCTTCCGCGCGCTCTTGCCTGCGCCCTTCAGTCTGTCACCCTCATCTCCCCCCGTTTCCGCTACCCGGTGCACGCGTGTGGATAACGGTTGCGTCTTGATCACTCCCCGTAAGATCCAGTCGATCTTTGGTGCACTTGTCAGTCTTGCCACCAAATATCATCATCATCATCATCCACCGGTTGGTTTTCCTGGCAGATCTCTTGCCGGTGGGCAAAGGTTGTGATCATAGGTTTTCCAGCGGCTGTCCGTTCCTTTGCTTTCCAGCGTCTTTTGTTGATGTTTATACAGTATTTTCTATCCTCATTTACCTCCACTTAGCCTCTCCGCTGGCTTTTCCCTGCAGGGTTAACACAGCATTTTCTCCGCAGAGCTGTGCGCCTTGCTCTTCAGTGCCTGGGGCCGAGGATACGGTAGGAAGTCAGTAGTGGAAAGAGGAACGTGTAACTCAATGGGTTAAATTGCTGGTGAGCCCTGGCAATTTAACAGCTGTGTCACGTTTGGACCAAGGGCTTAACCTCTCCAAGCCTCAGTTTTCTCATCTGTAAAACAGAAAAACAAACCAAAACAAGTTAGTGGTAATGAAACCTGCTGTGCCTATTATGTACCTCACTGAAGCTTTTGGAGGGTTAAACGAAATTGTGTGACGTGAAAGAATTGAGGCAACAGTAAAGCGGTGTATAAATATGTGACGTTGTTTTTTGTTCCTCCCTCGGTCATCATCACGATTTTCCTTGTGGCATTTATAGTTACCTTGGCTGAAAAGTCCGCTCTCCCTGTGGCCATTATGTTGCTTTTTGTAGCAGAGGTTCCTGCCTCATGAGTCAGTATCTTTGTGCTTGCTGACCTTTGCACTAAATAAACCCTGAGCGTTGTGCCCTTTTGGCAGAGAGTCCTAATTTCAGTCTCTCAGTCCGGCTGCCGTCTGTGCTTGCTCGGCACCTGTGCTGTCTCTGCCCCAGTGCTCCTGCTCCTGTGTTGTAACGGATGGTATGGTCTCCTGTGTCTCCAGACTAGACCATGAGCACTTGACCTTTTTTCACGTTGCATTCGCAGGGCCCAGCACGGTGTTTGGCACATACTGGGCGCTCTGTAAATGTTGACTGTAAGAAGAAAGCGGTAGATTACACGTAATCACACACATTAGCGTTGATTGAAAGGGTTAAATACGGAAAATAGCGTAAGCCTTTCAACTGTAGGTGTTACCATTTCCTAGAGGACACCTGCAGGTTAAGTGGGGTTCCATTCCGTTTCTTCAAGCTTCTTAAAAGACCTACCTTCTCTCACTCCTCTGCATTCTCCGTCTTCATTTCCTAGTTTATCCACAGGCTTTATCCTTATGTCAGTTAACTGCACTGAGCCATCAAAGCAAATTTTTTTAAAGCAGTTTCTTAATTTTCCTCTGCTAGTATAGTGAGTGGAGCAGAACTAAGTTTGAATTGTGACTCTTATTTATTTGCTGGGTTACCTTTGGCAAGTCACTTAACTCTTTTGAGCGTTAGTTTCCTCCTTAATAAAAAAAATGTAATAAGAATGACCCTGTGAGATCTTCTCACTTAATTTTCACAAGAGTGGGCATGATGACTGACACATAATAAATGCTCGATAAATATAATTTTTCTGTCTTGTCTGCATAATCTTTTTCAGTCGAGTACCAGAATCCACTTTACACAATGAGCATGGTTTATTTGCTAGGCTATCATTAAAGGAAAAAATGTGTTTGTTTGCTTGTTTGTTTCATTTTTAGGAAGCAGGAGAAATTTTTTCTTTTAGTGATTAATAATATCAGAGGGAATAAATGACTTTGATTTACCTAGTGTAAGCTGTTGCTTTCCAGACTCTCACTGACCAGACAAATGGAAGGAAAATTTAGGTTGATGAGAAACTTTATATATAATTAGAAAATGGTTTCTCAAGCTATAAATTCATTACTACTCTTATCCCCAGCTAAATTAATATTAAATACTATAGTCTGTTTTAGTGTAATGAAAAGAATGGTGGACTTTGAACTTGGACATTAATAGTTACTGTGTTATTGTCCTTCCCTTCACTTAGCAGGAGAGAGAGAGAGAGAGAGAGAGAGAGAAAGAAGGATTTTCAGGCCTATTTCATGTGACTACTCTAAGGATTTATTAAAAGTTAAATGAAAATTTGTAAGGTCAGTTTAGAAAATTGTCAGAAAACCAGCAAAACCAAGAACTCTTCAGGCTAGGTCTTGGGAGTGGGAGAGTAGCTAAGGCTGAAGGCTGAGGGAAACTGCTGCCATGAATATCCATTCACTTATTTAGAATTTAAGTATTGCTCACTAGATACACACGGTAAATAAGACAAGAAAACTGTCCAAAGAAACACATCTAATAGGCTGGTTCCTAATATTTTCAATAGTCATTTCACGATATCTAGCTCTTTGTAGTCTGGTAGAATAAGTAACAACTAAATTAAAAGTTAATAGTTGGAACCGCTAGAGCATTTTAATCTGGATCAGATTCAGGTACTGAGGGTCTTTGAGAGCAGGGCATCAAGAGAGAAGGGCATGATAAGGATTTATCTTAAAAATCCTGTAAAATCTGTGCAAATTTTAATTTTCACATTCCTCCTTTCCACCTTTTGCTTATCCTGTTAAACTCATTCTTGTTCAGATATATTCTTTTGTTACCTTTCTAACCTGGAAGTATTAGTCCGCGGGTCCCAAAGGGGGGAGTTATTAATAACTTTTGCTTTGCCCTCCCTTTTCCACACTCCTGGCAAAACAGAATCACAGATGCAATGTTTTCCAAAATTGGTCATGTTTAAATGTCTTAGATTGCATTCAAATTCATTTATAATACAGATGATAAATATTCAGTGTTTTCTATTGTTTCATGCACATTTGTAACTCTAGCCCACATGTCTTTTCTGAACTCCAGACTCATATATTCAACTCTCTTCTCTATATTGTCTCTTAAAAATCTACTAGACATCTCCAATTCAGCATATACAAAACTCCTGACCATTCTTCCCAGACATGCTCTGCCTATATATAGTCTTCCTGTCTCAGTGTTTTGGCAACTTCTTTGCTAAGGCTAAAAGCCTTGGAGTCATCCTTGACTTCTCTCTTTCTCTTCAATCTGTTAGAAAATCATGCTGCCATGATTTAAATATATCCAGAATCTAGCTACTTCTGCTACTATTTCTTTCTGGTCACCATCTTGTAGATTGCTACAATAGTCTGCTAACCGATTCCTCCTGCTTCCCCACTCGTAGCCTTACACCCTTTCTACACACAGCAGAAAAGGAATTCTTTTAAAATAAAAGGGAGATCATGTCCGACCCTTGCTTAAAACCTGTAAAGGCCCCTCTTTCACTCAGAGTAAAAGCTAAAGTTCTTGCAAAGGCCTATAAGGTTCTCCATAACTAAGCCTTCCCTTAGCTCTCCCACCTATCTCTTACTTTATTCTCACCACAGTGGCTGCCTTGGTTGAGGGCAAACATTCCAGGCCGGCTCCAACCTTAGTATCTTTGCTGTAACTGTTCCCTGTGCCTGGAATGCTTTGCCACCCGTTACCTGCATGGGTAGTTCTCATTTCCTTCACATTTTTGCTCACATTACACTTCGTTAATAAGGCCTACTCTGGCCCTAGCTGGTTTGGCTTAGTGGATACAGTGTCAGCCTTCAAACTGAAGGGTCCTGGATTCGATTCCAGTCAGAACACATGCCTGGGTTGTGGGCCCGATCCCCAGTGGGGGTGTGTGCAAGAAACCTCCGATCAGTGATTCTCTCTCATCACTGATGTTTCTCTCTCTCTCTCCTTCCCTCTTCCTCTCTGAAATCAATAAAAAAATATTTTTAAGAAAAGGTCTACTCTGACCACCCCCTTGATTGTTGCAGCCTGTTTATTCTCCCACTACCCTTCCAAACCCCCTTTTCTTTCCTCTGTGTTTTCTTTTTACCTTTGTACTTATCTGAGATACTAGTTATTTTACTTACTAGAGGCCCGGTGCACAAAAATTTGTGCATGGGGGGGGGGTCCCTCAGCCAGTTCTGTGCCCTCTCGCAGTCTGGGACCCCTTGGGGGATGTCCACCTGCTGGCTTAGGCTTGCTCCCCAGGGGATCAGGCCTGAGCTGGCAGTCAGACATCCCTCTGGCAGCCCAGGAGCCCTCGAGGAATGTCCACTTGCCAGCAGGGAGCAGGCCTAAGCTGCAGTCGCACATCCTTAGCGCTGCTTAGGAGGCAGGAGAGGCTCCCACCATCACACTGTACTGGCAGCCATCAGCCTGGCTTGTGGCTGAGCGGAGCTTCCCATGTTGGAGCGCACTGACATGAAGGGGCAGCTCTTGCATTGAGCATCTGCCCCCTGGTGGTCAGTGTGTGTCATAGTGACCAGTCATTCCCAGTGGTTCTGCTGTTAGGTCAATTTGCATATTACCCTTTTATTATATAGGATAGAGGCCTGGTGTACGGGTGGGGGCTGGCTGGTTTGCCCTGAAGGGTGTCCTGGATCAGAGTGGGGTTCCCGCTTGGGTGCCTGGCCAGCCTGGGTGAGGGTTTGATGACCATTTTCAGGCTGGCCACAACCACCGGGTGACCCAAGCTCCCAGCCTTTCCTTTTTTTCTGGGATTTATTTATCGTCTATAATTGAAACTTTGTAGCCTTGAGTGGAGCCTAGGTCCAGCTGGATATAACATTTCTTAGTCCTCCAGCAGCTGACCTTCACTTTTTTTCTCCAGGAGTGTGGTAGAAAAACCTTAGATCACCTTTTTGGATTCTTATTACCCAAGTTACTAAAAATATTACCAGTGGCATACAGGGAGCTTAGCCAATGAGTGGTCAGAAAAGGTGTTTCCTCTGTAGTTCACACCAATTGCTGGCTCTGCCCCTGCCCAGGCCTAAAGCCTTTGGCTGAAGTGTTAGGCCTGGGCAGGGGTCCCCCAGCTCCCTCTGATCGCTGGCTCTGCCCCTGCCCAGGCCTAAAGCAAAGCCTTGGGCAGGGGTCCCCTTGGCTCTGATTGCAGATGCGGCTCTGCCCAGGAACCCCCTGGCTCAGACCCTTCCTAGGATGCTCAAGGCCCACACGGGGCCTATCTTGGAGTGACCTGGGTGCTGATGATGTTCCTGGGACCCAGGCTGCTGAGCACCTATGTATGCAAATTAACTGCCATCTTTGTTGGATTAGTTTGCTTACTCATCTGATTGGCTAGTGGGTGTAGTGGAGTGACACCAATATGCATGTTTCTCTTTTATTAGTGTAGATTATGTTTCCTTTTTTATTATTGTCTACTAAGGCCTGATGCACAAAGTTCATGCAAGAGTAGGCCTTCGCAGCCCTGGCTGCCTCGTGGCCCTTTGGCCCTGCCTTTAGCCCACTGGTTCCGGAAGGTCGTTTTGCCCTCTGATCTAATTAACATATTAGCTCTTTATTATATAGGATTTTCTATTAGAATGTAAGCTTCACAAGGGCAGGAGTCTTTGTTTGCTGTAGTATCTCAAACACCTAGAATAGTGCCTGTAAATATTGGTTGAATTCAATGGAAGGTAATATTATTGGACTTCAGAGTCCTCTAATAGAAGCATTGTCTCCTGTTTGTTTTGGACTGTGTGCAACAGAAGACATCTTATAGAGGGGACCATAAGCTATTGTTTATTATTTAATAAGTAGAATAAGTAATCCAGGATAGAAAAATGGAAACATGGCGAATGATTCTGTGTAGGTTGTTAGTATATTAAAAACATGGACCTGAGGCCTGAGGCTTCCCATTTTCCTATCATAGGGCATCTGACTGGAAATTAGACCAGCCTGATTGGACTGGTCGCCTCCGAATCACTTCAAAAGGGAAGATTGCTTATATCAAACTCGAGGACAAAGTTTCAGGTAATCTATGCTGATAACCCTCTAACATATTAAGGATATTGCTTTGATGTGCTTTTGTAAGTACCTTCAAGTTGGGGACTGAAATGGAAATACTTGTTAAGTGTAGTTTTAGGTTTTCACTTCCTTTGCTCAAAGAAGTCTTTTCTTACCTGCCAGGGGAACTTTTTGCTCAGGCACCGATAGAACAGCATCCTGGTATTGCTGTGGAGACAGTGACAGATTCCAGCCGCTACTTTGTAATCCGGATCCAGGATGGTACTGGTAAGAGATCCGAGATTTGGAGTGGGATGATTAGGAAAATAGTTCATGCACTTCAGTGAAAATGTATCCCGATTGCATTTATCTCACTTCAGTTTACTAATTTTTTCTCTCCCTTTTCTCTAAAGTTAACTATAATTTCTAAAGGAGAAGGATTAACATATATTTGTAATAGATATGAACACAAGTTCAAGATGTGGTAATTAATAGGTAGATGTAAATAAAATATATATCTAACAAAAGAATTTACACATATTGCCCATTTGTTCTTTGTGATGGGTTTTGGTGGTACTATCTTAAATCACCTATATCTGGGGCAACCATTAACTTTTCTCCATAGTCGATATCAGAGGTTGGTAAGCTTTTTCTGTAAAGAGACAGATAGTAAATATTTTAGGTTTTGTGGCCCAAGTAGTCTCCATTGCAGCTACTCAGTTCTTGCTCTTATAGTATAAAAGCAGTCATAGATTTTATGTAAACAAATTGGTGTAGCTTTGTTCCTCTAAAAATTGATTTACAAAAACAAGCTATGGCAGCGTTTGGGCTAGGGGCTTTATGTAGTTTATGCACCCCTGCTCAGGGAAAATGATTCATATTCCCAGACTTCAGGTAGGGTAACTTATATTTTCTTTGGGTAGACTTTGCTACAGGGACACTCCTATTCTGAGTATTCCTATCTTTTTCCCAGGACGTAGTGCTTTCATTGGCATTGGCTTCGCAGATCGAGGTGATGCCTTCGACTTTAATGTCTCTTTGCAAGATCACTTCAAGTAAGTGAAGCTCGTCCTTATTTACCAGGTTAAATGGTTTGGGGAAAGCTGCTTTTGAGTTGAATGGGTACTAACTCCTTTACCTCCTGGTTTCTTTATTATGAATAGAAAATTTCCCTTTCACTCTGTTTCTTACATTATATTCGCATCTGTTGTATCCTTTCCTTATAGCCAGAAATGTGTTTTCGATTCCTTGTACAATGGTTTGAGATAACGCTTTTGTTTATGCCTCTGGGGAATTAGCCATTGGTTTTGGTGGCTGAGAGAGGCATGCAGTGACAACAGGGCCGCATGTAAGCTATGTGGAGAGCTAAGTGCCAGTTTTGCTGCTTCATGTAACTGACTTGTTTTGTGCTTATTGCACCATTCTTCAGCTCCCCTGACTTTGGCGTAGCTGTAGTAGAAAGCACCATGTACACTGCCAGCTTTCCTACTTCAAGGGCTGGTATTCCTCTGCTTTTCTGCCTCCGGACTCTCTGACATTGTGGAAGGTCACTCAGTTAACAGGGGTGCAACCTGGAAGAACTGAAGAGTTAACACCCCCTCAGGGGCTGCTCTCAAGCATGGGGGATGGGAATTGGTGGCCAGTTGCTCTCCTTTAGAGGGACAAGTTTAATACATATTCTGTTTGGTTTCTCAGTGGTAAGAGCCCTAGTTGTCCTCTTTCTTTGCTTTTCTTTTTTTTCTTTCTTTTCTTTCTCAACTCTTCATGTTCCTCACTTTGCTTTCTGGAATCCTGTTGTACATAAATTAGCTTCACTCGTATCTGTGTGTCAAACTCTGCTGTCAGGGAATCCCAAATTAAGACAACTTACTCTTTTGCTGAAGGTGGGTAAAGCAGGAATCTGAGATTTCCAAAGAATCTCAGGAAATGGACACACGCCCCAAGCTGGATCTGGGCTTCAAGGAAGGGCAGACCATCAAGTTGAGTATTGGGGTGAGTATGGCTTTTTTCTTTCCTTTCTGTGTTTTCATAAGCCTATGACTTCTCCTTTTTTTCTCTCGCTTTCCCTCTTTTTTTCTTTCATAGAATATTACAACCAAGAAAGGAGCCACTTCTAAACCCAAGACTGCAGGCACTGGAGGCCTAAGCTTACTCCCACCCCCACCTGGAGGCAAAGTCACTATTCCCCCACCTTCCTCCTCAGTTGCCATCAGCAATCATGTCACTCCACCACCCATTCCAAAATCTAACCATGGAGGTAGTGATGCAGGTAAATCTCTCTGATACTTTAAACACACACACACACACTTTATTGATTTTAGTGAGCACACACACACACACACATTTTATTGATTTTAGTGAGGGAGAGAGAGAGATAAAAACCTTAATGATGAGAGAGAATCGTTGATTGGCTGCCTCCTGCGCTTCCCCTACTAGGGATTCAGCATGTGCCCTGACTGGGAATTGAACTGTAACCTCCTGGTTCGTAGGTCAGTCCTGGCTGTGCTCTCTAATACTTTCTACTTTCAGAAATAATACATTAGGTTGTAACTTGATAATACCTGTTTGCCACAGAGAGTGCTGATGTTTTTTCTATTAAATGGCACTTGGTACAGAAAAGGTAATTCAGGCAGCCTCTAGCAAGGTATCAAAGCTTTTCCAGTGAACTGAGGTAATGGTATCTTATAGGTTCTTTACAGAAAATGGGCGTATAGCCCAGCTAGTGTGGCTCAGTGGTTGAGCAGATCTATGAACCAGGAGGTCCTGGTTCATTTCCAGGACTGGTCACATGCCCGGGCTGTGGTCTCGAACCCCAGTAGTCAGGAGTGCAGGAGGCAGCTGATCAATGATTCTCTCTTATCATTGATGTTTCTATCTCTCCCTTCCTCTCTGAAATCAATAAAAATATATTTAAAAGAGAAAGAAAATGGGTGGATATTAAGAAGACTATTTCCTTCGTTGTGCCTCGTTTAGATGCTAGTAGGCCGGAGAGTCAGATGGACCCAGTTTTCAGTCATGGCTCTGCTACTTTATATCTGAATGTGCTTGGTAACATTACTTAAGTTCTTTGTGTTTCAGTCTCCTTATCTACAAAATGGAGAAGTAAACTACCCCAGGACTGTGAACATTAAATGATGGACTACACCTAGCACATAGGTGTAGTCCTATGTGCACATAGCAGCCATTCAGTAAATGTTGTTTCTTAATCCTTTGCCTTTCTTCAGGAGGGCAATTGGGAGGAGATGAGACATCTAGGTTTGTGAATGC
>PVJC01050718.1:0-11711 GCA_004026665.1 Murina feae | reverse complement strand
TCCTGCGCTGTCCCACCCTGCAGCCGCTCTGTGCACTCGGGAGGTCCCTCAGCCCGGCCTGTGCCCTCTCGCAGTCTGGGACCCCTCGGGGGATGTCCACCTGCTGGCGTGCCTGACCAGCCTGGGTGAGGGGCTTTAAGGCTGCCCACAGCTCCCATTGACCCAACGTCCCAGCAAGGCCGGCTGGACGCAGGTTTCTCTCCTATAATTGATGCTGTTCTTTGAAGGCCTGGGGTTATCTTCTATAATTGATACACTGTTCCTTTAAGGCGGCCTTCTAACTAAGGAAGCCTCCTCTGCTTCACCTGGCAGCGTCTATAATGAAACAATTGTTACTTTTACTGGTTAGGCCCGAGCTGCTCTTTCCTTCAGCTCCGGAGGATTCTATGATTATTATATTGTTTCAAATGTTTCAAATCTGTGTTTTGCTAGAGGCAGTTTAATGGGAGCTGAGCTGAAGGGCTCAGCTTCACTTTCGCTCCTGCCGCAATGGAAAGGGCTGTTTACTCAGGTCCGTGAGTGGCGGCCGCCATGTTGGCTGGGCTAATTTGCATACAGCCGCTCTGATTGGCTGGTGGGCGTGGCTTACCCTGTCTCGGAGAAACGGTTAATTTTAATATTTCGCTTTTATAGAGTAGACTAGAGGCCCAGCGCACAAAATTCGTGCACTCAGTGGGGGGTGGGGGGTGGAGGGGCGAGTACCTCAGCCCAGCCTGGGCCCTCTCGCGGAGCCCTCGGGAGATGTTTGGATGATGGCTTAGGCCCGCTCCCACCAGTTGGACATCCTTAGCACTGCTGTGGAGGCAGGAGAGGCTCCCGCCACCACCGTTGCACTCGCCAACTGTGACCCCAGCTTCTGGTGCACTGCCCACCAGGGAGCAGCTCCTGCATTGAGCATCTGCCCTCTGGTGGTCAGTGCGCATCAGAGCAACCGGTCGTCCTGCCATTCAGTCAATTCACATATTAGCCTTTTATCATATAGAAGGATAAGGTGCAAAAGTAGAATACACATAACCATACGCATATCTGAAGGAATTTATTAAATTATGAGTCCAATGAAGGAATACTATACAGCCATCAGAAATGAAATTTAAAGAATTTTTGGAAGGAAAATGCTCATACCATATTCATTGAAAATCATAGAAAACAGGATAAAACTGAAGCAATCATATGGTAATTTTTATCTTTGTAATTTCTATATTCTCAAATTTTCTCAAAAGCAATTCTGCTAACTTTCCATTCATTTGTGATAAATTATTTACCTAAAAAAAATTCAAATTTAGAGATGACCTAAAATTCTTAAGCAGCTTCTAGAATTATCCATTCTAATGGAATAAAACACGCACTTATAATTTTTAGGGAAGTTCATGTGCAATCTGAGTCCTCACTATACTTAAACAGGCACCATCAGATAAATATTATCTAATTACAAAAATGACTTCATTCCAGCAACACTTAATAGTATTTACAGTGAATCTCTTAGTGGAAGATGTGGGTGCCTTTGACATGCTTACACTTACATGTACAGAGCCCGAGGGCCAATCATGGAGGCTAGGAATGTGGATACCACTCCAGACCCTGATCCTACTTCCAGGCATAGCTCCACTCTAAACAAAATAAAGTTGCATTATTACAGCTGCAGTAAAACTCACATCACAGAAAATAACTCTCATACTATTTTTAATCCATTTCTCCCCTATTAGCACTCATCTGAAGTATAGGGTGTCTCAAAAATATACAAATATAAAGATTTGTAAATAATTTCTGACAAATGCTTTGTCCTCAATATTGCATAGCTCAAAATTGTTAAAATTTTGGGTACGTAGTTTATTCTGAGTTCATAGAATAGTAATATATTAGGTGGCTTTCAATTCATTTCTATAGCACATGACATAAAAACTATGAAATGATGTTAATTCAGGGTTATATATTTTAATATGAAAGACCCCAGTTCTTTCCAGACGTTCCTAGTTTAGTATGCCCTAAAATGATAGATTATTACAATACTTATTTATGAAAGACATTTCTCTATCATTTAAAAGGATATAACATTCGTAAATCCATCCGCATATCCTAGGGGAGGAAAGTTACCCATTCTACAGATAACAGATTCTGAGCAGCAAATAAATTCCATATTTATACTACATACTAAATTGGGAAAATACTGAAATATGTGATCTTAGAATATTAGTAATAAATAACCTTAAGCTGACTATCTCCATCCTACTGTATTTTGTCCTTCAATTACATTTATTTCCTTGCCTACAACTACATACACATATGGTGTCAAAGGCACCAAGTTCCCCCACTGGAGACATAGGTTTGGTGGGATTTAGGGGGGCTCCCACCTTTAGGAACCAGTCCCACACCTGGCAAACCTTCCTGCTGCAGGAAGACCTGCTGGGACTTACCAGGCAGCTCCTATTTGCAATAAGCTGGTATGGTCTCAGAAATAATTAAAATTCCAAGACCAGAAACATCCAAAACTTCAAAATTAGACCCTTTGCCAGTGTTCTAAGGAGCCCGACCTGTGCTTGCAAATCGCTGACATGTCATGGCTCACAAAACAACACCGTTTTAGTCTAGATTTCCGTAAATCCAAAAGTTCCATCGTTTACAATGAAAGACTAGTTTATAGTAAGAGTTGTGCCGTTTTATACGTGGAAAAATCCACGTTTAAGAGGAACGGACACCCTGAGAAAAGCCACTTCAAGGCTTGATTTTTAAATACATCTAAATACATTCCTTTCATTTAAAAAATTGACAAGGTAGGTATTCGTTCTTCGGGGCCATTGAATTTAAAGTTTATAGTGAGCGTCTCAACACAGCGGCGTTATTTGTAAGGTGCCAGGTGACATGGAGGCTGCAGGTAACCAAGTCTTTACAATTAAAGGAAAAGTTCAGGGCGGCGGTCCCCCCAGCACGTTCTTGGGGCTTTAAAGACCCCCCTCCCCCCGGGGCGCAGAGGTCAGGACCGCGGCCTGCGCCGCTCGGTGGGGTCAGGGGTCACTCTCGCCAAGGGCACCGCCCGCGGCACGTCGGAGTCCCCCTCGGTGGGGGCCTGTGGGAGTCCTCCTCCCTCCTCCCCTTCCCCCTAAAATTCAACGGGAAAAACTCCCTCCAGGGAGAATCACCACAGAACACACCCCGATCCCAGGCCCTCAACCTCACTTCCGGTCTGCGCCCCGCGGCGCCGGCGCGGCTTCCGCTAAAGGAGCGGCGCGGCTTCCGGTGAAGGCGCAGCGCCGGCCCGCCCTCCGGGTTCGCGTCGAGGAGCCGCGTGGGCGGCGGGTTTGGCTGGGGCGGGAGGCGCGGAAAGGCCGCCGGGCGCTCGGAGCGCCGAGCACACACGGGACACCCGCGCCCGCGCTGCTGCTTCGGGGGACGTGGCGGCGGCTTCCTGTGTCAGGGGTCCGGGGGCCTCGCCTCCGCCTCCAGGACGCCCGGCCGCGGACTCCCAGGGACCCGCGCCCCCTCGCACCGCACGAGCTCGGCCGCCGCCGCTTCCAGCGCGTCCAGGAGCAGGAAGGTGTCCTCCGCGGGCGCGTACACGTCGCGGAAGGCGCCCCGGCCCACGTGCCCGTGCGCGGGCGTGGGGTGGCCGGGCGCCGCCATCTTGCTCCAAGCATCCCACGCGCAAGCGCCAAGCGCGGAAGGCGGCGGGCTGGGACCGCGGGCGGAGCGGGGCCGCGAGGGCGGGGCGTCGGGGGGTGGGCCGTTGGAGTCCGCGCGCCAGGACCTTCGAGGGGGCTGGTGCTGCCTCTGCGCTTCCGCCGTTTGCTTTATCCTCGGAACGTGAGCGCGTCATGGCGCAGATGAGCGTCCGACAGTCACCCTCCGGAACCGAGCGGCGTGCGGATTGTCTGCAGATGGCTGGCGGACCTGCGGCAAGGGGTGGCCCGGGAGCAGCGTGGGGTCCCGGCGCGTAAGGCCGGCGGTGGCGGGGCCACAGGGAGGCGGCTCCCCTCTGTCGCTGCGACTTCCGTTTCTCAGGCTCTGCTGTGGCGTCTGTGCGGAGCCCGTCGTCTCTCCGTCCCGGCTTTCGTGCGCGGGTCCTGAGACGCGGGGAGGCCTTTGGCCACGAACGCGCTTGGGGCCCGGCCGCGCGGCGCAGGCGGCGGAGCGTCAAGGCTGCGGCCTTGGTCCTGGGTCGCGAGTCTGGGTTTCTCCGTCGCCTCCCCGTCCCCTCTGACATCCGTGACGACGAAAGCGGAAAAAGACGTTTCTAGTTTCAGCTGGGAAACCGCGAGGAAATGGAACGTGAGGAGGCGGGAGCACTCTTTACGTTAGTTTTTAGTTTATTGGCGATGGAGTGCAGTGGTGACAGCGTCTCGGCATTGCCGCGAGCGAAGTTGTGGACGCGGCGCCTGGAAGCCGGAGGCTGTGAGGGGAGCCGTGCCCCGTGGGGACGCCTGACCCGGGGCCGCTTCAGAGAGAAACCACAGAGGGGAGCCCTGGGGACGGGTCAGGACGGCCGGTCCTCAGTTCCCGCCCAGAGCAGCTTTTAAAGGCTGACGGAGGAGCAATGGGGAGACGCCCGCAGAGCTTCCTCGGGGGATGCAGCTCGGAAGCCCCGCAGCCCGGGACGCGAGCCCGAGGCCGCCCGTGTCCCCCAGCAGACACGTGGGGGCAGCGCCATAGACCGGCGTCTCCACAACCTGGGAGCGATGCGGCAGAGGGTGTCCTGTCCGCCCGCAGAGGGCCGCAGGGGTGGGAAGCGGAGTGTGTTTCAGCTCAGTGGGTGAGGAGTGGGGTCACTGACATGGATTTATTCATGCGTTGCTTCATCTTACAGAGGAACTAACCCATTAGGGGCTGTTAGCTAACATGTCCTGTGGAACATGGAAAATTGTGCCATGAGAAGGTTTATTTCTGGAAAGGAGTTTGTTCTGTGTTCATAGAACCCGTCTTGTAATGTTAGAACCCGGCGCGAGTAGATTCCAGGGGTTCCCTCTCAGAGCTGCTGGGATCGCACAGGAAGACGTGCACATTAGGAAAGGAGCCGCTTTGGGCTAAGCAAGTAGGAAGAGGAGACCACAGGAGGCCGACGGAGAGGGGAGAGTTAGAAACATCGATCAGCTGCCTCCTGCACACCTCCTGCTAGGGATGTGCCCCGTAACCAAGGTCCATGCCCTTGAACAGAATCGAACCCAGGACCCTTGAGTCCGCAGGCCCACGCTCTATCCACTGAGCCAAACCGGTCAGGGCTTTTATTTTTGTTCTTATTGTCAAGGCAACCTGGGGTCCAGCAAGGTCTTTCTATGACCCGAGGGGTAAGAGTGAGCCAGAGCAAGTCATGCCTGCAGGGTCGTGTGCACAGGGAGGAAAGGCCAGGTGTGGCTGTTGCTGAAGTTACGGGAGGCAGCTGGGTATGAGTGACTGAGCCGCCCCCGACAGGTCTTGGGCACCGAGGAGGAAGTAGACTTCCTGATGCCAGGGAGGCTCGGGGTGGATGGGTCAGAGGCATCTAAGCGCCCGGAGGCTCCGAGTGCTGTGGGAGGCAGCACACTGAGTGAGGATGGTGGCCTGGGGAGCAGGCGACCAGGCAGTGGGGTGTGTTGGGACTGGCTCTGCGATGACCCAAAAGCCACCTGCTGGCTGAAGGCTCTCGTTCTACCAGGGGCACAGCTGGTGTCCATCAAGCCTGCCGCTCGCCCTGCACCCCTGAAAAGAACCCCACAGTGTAACCAACAGAGTCACTGTCCCAAACAGCCCTCCAAGCAGAACCACAGAATGATAGGAACAAAACAGATTTTACTTCATCCTTATGAATCCTAAAGTAGGATCCGAAATCTCTCTGGGTAGCAGGTGTTACTGTTTTATAATCTTAATGCCCAGAAAGTTCTTTCTTCTGTTAAATGTATGACTTTCTTGATGCAACTTAAATCTAGTATAGAATGTCTTCACCTCCCTCCCCCCCCAAATTCCCTTTGCTACAGCCACACTGGCCCCCTCTTGCCATGCCTCAAATACCCCACATGCTCCTTCCTAGGCACTGGCCGTGTGGTTTCTTGCTGGGACGCCCACTGTCCACGAAACACAGACCACAGAGGGCCCACCCCTCACCTCCTTTAGGTCTTCACTCCCAGTCCACTCAGTGAGACCTCTCCTTCCTGCCTCCAGAATGCCACCCTCTGCCTCAGTTTGTATTCCCTGCCCAACACTCTTTCCGTATCATTGATTACGTTCTAATCGATCATATTTTGCTGACATACATTGCTTATCCTGTCTCCCCAATTTGAATGGGAATGGTGGGGGATTTTGCTCCTTACTGGACCTCCTGAATCACTGTGCATGCTGACTGTATGTTTGTTGAAAGAATGAGTGAGGGAGGGAGTGATAACGGGCAGAACGAGAAATGTAGGAGAATGATGACGCACTTAGATACACTTTTGCAGAGAGGACTCTCTCGCTCCATCTCTTTCTCAACCATCTCAGCTTTATGCTTCCTTTCAAAGTTCCCCACACACACTAATCCTCACTCTGGAGTTATACTTAATCCCTATTTTGACTCTTACACACAGAAACCCAAATAAGCACAACTCCCTTTAGTACGTTTTTGTTATTCCACTTAAAAGGAGCTGCTGACATCCTCAGGCTTACTGTCCAAGGCTACGTTGCTGATGGACCTCTCCGCCTTGGACCAGGGTGCTGATGCCCAATCTCTCAACCAGATCAGCCAAGAAAACGTGGAGATAGCTGGTGCTGTGGGAGAAAGCACAGGAGAAGCATCAGCCACACCCCAAGGGAGGAGAGTATAACCTTCATTTCGCAGAGCTGCTAGTCCAGGGGGTCCCAATTGAAAGCCTGAACTGCACTCTCGGGGAGGCCCCTGAGGGTCCCCCCAGCTCCGCCCAAGTCAGAGTGGGGAAGGAAGACTGCATTTTCAACCAGACACTGAACTCAGTTGAAAGCCCCCACTTTCCTTTTCAGTGGCACCTTCACTTTTCTCCAGGTCTTCCCTGTTGTCCCAGACACCCCCTTCTTTCCTGGACCATTTCCATTCCACTGAGCTTTCTCCTGCCGCCCCTTTCAGAACCTTCACCTCCCTCGGCGACTCCTCATTTCTGTGCCTCACTTAGAACTTTGAGTTCTTCACCATTGTCCCTCTACCCCTGAAACCTATCTCTGGGTGATATATACATTGTAAGACTTTTTCAAGATTTCCATTTCCAACTATTAAGTAAATGACATTTTAAAATATCTATATTTTAAGTGATTTCAGAGGGGAAGAGACAGGGAGAGATAGAAACATCAATGATGAAAGAGAATCTTTGATCAGCTGCCTCCTGCACGCCCCCCACTGGATAGCCAGCCCACAACCCCGGCACATGCCCTGACTAGGAATCAAACTGACCTCCTGGTTCCTAGGTCAATGCTCAACCACTGAGCCACCAGGCTAAGTAAAAGACAAACTTTTACTTCCTGTCTCCTCCCCTCTCCTGGAATCCATGGGTGAATGTCTCAGGTCTTCAATGTGTCCAGAGCCCATCTGTCTTCCCCTGCTCCTCCCATTCCTCTCCTTCCCTGTGTGCTGCCTCTGTTAACCCTACTCTTCCCCACCCCTTGCCCTTCCTCGTCTGACACAAAACCTGTAAGGTTAGTCTCTTCAGTTCTCTCTCCCCCCTGTTCCCTCTTGACAGACACAGTGTCCTCTCACTCCCATTGCCCTCACCTCTTTCCCTTTTCCTGCCTCTAGTCACACATTTGCAGTCCATGGCCCTTTTGTAGGATAAACATTCTAATCTGAGACCATGTGGATGTCACTGCCTAGAGCACCTGGCAGCCTTGTTTCATAGTCCAAGGACTTTAGGGTAACACTCTGAGAATTTCACACAACATTCCTACACCAACTTCGTGTGGTCCTTATAATTAGTCCCTCCTTTTGCATTTCCTTAACAAACCTGCTTCATATCTCCACACCTTCCTACAGGTTCTACCTGTTGCCTCAAAACACCAGTCTCTCTCTCACTCAAACTGATCATCTTCCAAAACCCTGCTCACATTTCTCCAGGAACCTTTCCTAACGCTTGTCCACTGATCTCCACGCATTGCTTGGGACGGAGCCACGTGGCGGACTATGTAGCATTTCATTGTTTCTCTTGTTAGTGCTTTTCTCCCCACATATCCATGTTCTCAACTCATTTGTCAGTGACTAGAACAAAGGCAGAGCCTGTGGATGAAAGGGGCCACATGCTCACCTGACAGCTCAGGGGAGGCCTCATGGCGGTCTTGCAAATGCAAAGACCTGAAGCCACCACAAAGGATGGTCTGAAATTAAACTTCAAAAGCAGTTATGGTGGGTTGTTACATCCTAGGCCAGTATCTTCACTGGCAAGGTCAACCTTTACCTTAACAGCCTATCTGCCTTTTTGCATCTATGATAACATACCCTTGAAGTGTTTGGGTAACTTGTAACTTCCCTTTTTTGGGGCACAGCCTAATGTGCCTGGGAGTTGGGACAAAGACCATAAATTCCCTCATTATTATCATGTTGATTGTTCCTGCACCCACCTAAGTATGTGTCTATCATTTTACTTTTTATCCAATCCCAGGGGTTTCCCTGCTTTGCTTTTCCCACCTGTCTAGTCTATCACCAGTGGATTTCATGTAACCCACCTACCTGCCTTCCTTTGATTGCAATGTGTAAATACAGATGTAACCCACCATTCTCAAATTTGTTGTTCTGCTTCCCAGCAATTGTTGACAGTTTGGTTCAAATAAACTCACAAAAATTCTTTACAAGTTTCAATGTGTGTGTTTTTTTTATGTTAAAAACCCTAAAAACATACGTTTAACACAAAGAATTCCTTGAATGCTTGCTTCTAAAGTTTATTACATCCACATCACCAGCAAAAATTGTGTGGCTGAAGATTTTGTTCATCTCTAGCCAAGTCACTTTCTCAAAGATCATGTCTATAAGATTATGTGTAGCCCATTTTTATCTTTATTTTTCTATAGTAACACCTTCCTGGCCCAAGTGACAATGGTCAGCTCCTCTCTGCTCAGGTCAACCTGCACCTGGGTCTGCCACAGCCCAGGAGGATAGCAGGTGGATGACCCTCTGGCTTCTGGGTCAGCAGTCTCAGTTCTGAGGGAAACAGCAGGTATCCTTTCTTTCAGAGCAGTAGTCTACTTGTACTCCTTCTACACTAATAAAAGGGTAATATGCTAATTAGACTGAGTCGACCAGACATCTTCCGGATGTCCAACTTCCTTCCAGACAGGGGGCGACCAGGCCAGCAAGCAGAGGCAGTTAGGGGCAATCAGACAGGTGAGTGGTTAGGGGCAATGAGGCAGGCAGGCAGGTGAGCGGTTAGGAGCCAGCATTCCCGGATTGTGAGGGGGATGTCCACCTGCCAGATGCAACCTAAACCAAGGGGTCCCGGATTGGAGAGGGTGCATGCCAGGCTGAGGGAGCCCCCACCCCCTGCATAAATTTTGTGCATGGGGCCTCTAGTATAATTACACTGTTCTTGACAGCAGCCTTTGCTTTTCCTGCAGTTGACAACTTTGAAACCTGTTCCATAGTCTGTATAAAGAAATTGCCAACATTAGTCTCTTAAGACCATCTCAAAAATAACATTAGCCCAGAGGGCTACAGGAGGATGGTGACTGATAGGAAAGAGACGTCTTTTGTATATGATCTCCCACATTTCCATGTAGCCATTCTGAGAGTAGAAAAGGCAGATCCTTGATTTGGGCTTATATGTCACCTTCCCAATCCCTGGAAAATGAACAGCCAAATCAGAGGCAACTGGGAAGGCTAATGGGAATGCATGTGTTACAGAGCACATGTGACTCCTTGACTTAGAAGCTTGTGCAAGGGGACAGATAAGGACTCTGAAGCAAACTGGGAAGTGGGACGGCCCCAACAAATGTGTACAGAAGCAGTGGTTCCCTGGGAGGGGGATTGAGCCCCTCGTGTGCGAGAGGTGGGCCGGGTAGGCTAGGCCAGGTCAGCAGGGGAGACAGTGGGTAGAGTTTTAAAGAATTGGAAAAAACTTTCCCTCATGAGGGAGTGCCTGGGTGAGCACGTGCCGAGTTACCTGAGTAATGTGGACTTGATACTTCACTCTGTCGTTCAAGGACTAAAATTATTCAACATTGGTTTTCATTGCCAATGGCATATTTTGAGGATAACTGATAAGAGCAAGGAGCGAGTATTAAAAAAAAAAAGGCTGAACACAATGAAAGCAGAGGCTCAGGATCAGAGATCAGGGTACGTGTCCATGGGGAAGACTGTACCCCAAGGGTGCCCCCATATCATCAGAGGCTCCGCCACTGATTTGGGTTTTGACCTTCAGACCATCCAAGGTGAAGGGGAGCGACCCTCTTTCTGTCCTAACTTCTTTTGCCAGATGCAGTATAATTATTTGGCTAGAGCAAAGAATCAACTGGTCAATCAAAACTATTTTCTTACCACTTCTTTTTCTTACCAGCAGTCTTTTTTTCCAATACAAACCCCTGTACTATTGAATGTACACAGTGTGATGGGCTTGGACATACCCATGCCTCCATCATACCATCCACAATCCAGGTGAGACATGAGCACCACCTCCCAAAGTGTCCTTTGCTTTTTTTGTTTTCCTTGTGATCAGAGCATTCAACATAAGACCTACCATCTTAACCAGTTCTCATAAACGGGAAACACCACATTATTAACTTGTGGGCCTGTACTGTACGCTGGCCTCTGGAATCTACTCATCTTGCACAGCTGAAGTACACACCCAAACATTTAGAACAGCCAGCGTGAAGAGCTGTGTGTGAATATCATCATGACTCATGGGAGGTCCTGGGCACGGGGTTGTCCTAGTGACTCAGGAGACACAAGGAGGGGCAGGTGAACTGGGTGCAGGCGGCTTGCTTACCCGCCAGCGGGGAGGGTGAGTCACAAAAGGTAGCACTTTCCTGGGTGGTGAAGCCCCGGAGAGTTGTTGGTTCCTGGTCTGAGGGCCTCGACCGCGGGTGTCCTGGGGCCCTCAGCACCTCCCTGGCTCCCAAGCCTGGCTCCGCACAGCCATGTGTGGACACAGCGGAGGGTGTCCAGTCTCTGGGCAGCTGACCCCTAGAGTTTAAGGTTCTCGGATACAGAAGAGAGACTGTCCTCCTCTGAGGGAAGGGCATAGGAGAGGGAGTACAGAGGAGTTGGGGTTGGAGCCTTCCTCCTGGGAAGCCAGGGCCATAGATAGGTACAGCCAGTGCCACTGGGACGCCAGCCAGGAGACTCACCTAAAATCCCCACCATCCCTGACCAGTTTGGCTCAGTGGTTAGAGCGTCGGCCTGTGGACTCAAGGGTCCCAGGTTCGATTCCGGTCAAGGTTGTGTACCTTGGTTGCGGGCACATCCCAGTTGGGGGTGTGCAGGATGCAGCTGATCCATGTTTCTCTCTCATCGATGTTTCTAACTCTCTATCCCTATCCCTTCCTCTGTAAAAATCAGTAAAATATATATTAAAAATAATAATAAATAAAATAAAATTTCCACCAGAAAATGGGCTCCCAGGGCTTGGAATCTCCCACTCAGCCTGGACGCCCATCCCTGAGTGACCAGGGGTGAGATCCTGGCTCCTGGCCCAGGTCACAGCTCCCATTTACTTGGAAACAGCAGGGCCACCTGGAGTAGGGCACATGGCTGAGGAGTCACTCCATTCAGTCACAGGACAGTAAGCCACAGGGCCTGGTGGGCTGGCAGGCAGTGGGGCCCTTTA
>PVJC01050717.1:0-11719 GCA_004026665.1 Murina feae | reverse complement strand
CCCGGCCTGCTGTTTGCTTCAGCTCCTAGGATTGAAACATTTGTTGCAAATATGTTGTTCCCTGGAGCGGAGAGATGCCCAGGCGGCCCACAAACAGTTTCAGTCCTGCTGCAATGGACGCTGCCTGTTTACTCAGGTCCCTGAGTGCCGGCCTCCATGTTGGCTGGGTTAATTTGCATACAGTGGCTCTGATTGGCTGGTGGGCGTGGCTTAGGCATCCCAAAGAAACGGTTAATTTTAATATTATGCTTTTATTAGTTAGGACACACACACACACACACACACACACACACACATATATATATATATATAAAGAGTAATATGCAAATTAGGTGTCACTCCATCACAAAGATGGCCGCCCTCGTAGCCACAACATGGCAGCACCCAGTTCAGCTCAGCCCCGCCACTGAAGTTGTCAGACCTGCTAGCCAGGCAGGTGATGGGGAAGGTACGGGGCCCAAGGGGTGGAACAGGTGACCAGAGGAGGCTGGGGGTCCCCAGCCCAGGCCAGAGGCCTTTAACAGAGGCCTCAGGCATGGGCAAGGGTGGACCCAGTGATCAGAGGGGGCAGGGGCAGAGCTGGTGATCGGAGTGATATGTGGGTTCTTAACATACCAGAGGCATAAGGCTGGGCCAGAGGCCTCAGGCCTGGGCCGGGGCAAGGCCAGAGATCGCAGGGGCCTGGGTACCAGTGGAACCAGCAAAGCAGGGACCTGGGGTCCCCTTCCCAGGCCTGTAGCCTGGTCTTAAATAATAAGACTTGAAAGTAAAAATTATACCTCAATCTATGGGCTACAGAATACGTGCTGTGTTCACAGGCTTGAAAATAACATTAATATTGTACATCTCCATCAGAGCTCTTGGGTGACCACGTGTAGTATTAGTGAGCGATAACATTTTGAAAGAAATATTTTTTTGTGAGCAGTAGGTCTCAACAGTGGGCTTAATATATTCAGTAAACCATGTTGTAAACACACGTGGTCTCATTCAGACTTTCATAGAGCTAACCATTTATAGAGCAGAGGCAGAATAGATTTATCACCATTCTTAAGGTTGGTAGGATTTTTTGTAAATGAACATTGGCTTCTACTTAAAATCATCAGCTGGATTTGCCCCTAACAAGAGAGTCGGCCTGTTCGCATAGGCAGCTAGAAGTTAAAGAGAAGGGAGCTACACTGGCTGGGCTTGAGTCTGTAAGTTACAGTTTCAGACACCACAGGGAATGGCAGCATCCCCACCAGGGGGACTCGCATCTCTCCATCACCACCCCTCCCTGTGTAGATCAATTTCTCAGTCTCCCCAGGGAAGCACCTGGCTCCTTCTGGCAGATTATCAGTGGGAGGAGGAACCAGTGAATGCGAAATCCCTCTGCTGGGTGAGGTCTAATCTGGGAAAATAATAGGATTGGATAACGGACACAAGACCCTCAAAGATCTAGGAAAGGCATTGGATGGGGGAGTGCCCAGTACAAGCCACCCTCACACCATCCCTCAAGAACCAGGAAAGAGATTGTTAGTTAAAAAAAAAAAATCTTAGCTCCCAAATCTGAGCTAATATAATCAAACCTTACCAAAGGCCCCTATTAGTAGCATGCATTGGTTAATGCACTTTCCCATTTGTTCACACGTTCTCTCAGGCCCAAGCTTGGGATGGGTCCAATGAGGGCTTAAGTGCCACAGTGCAGCACCCGGCTGAGTGTAGCCAGGAACAGAGACCAAGCTGAACTAAGTTTTGGCATGGATTGAACTGAACTACTAAAGCTTCGGATGCCCTGCCCATGCTAGGTGATGGCACAACATCTCTGGACTCTGGCCCTTCTTCTGGGCTTGGTGAAGACAAGGCTGGACTTTTTCCACTGTGGGACAGAGCTGAGCCATCTGCTCGTGAATGAGACACTGGACATCTGGGGACACTCCTTTATGTTTGCTCCAGCTCCAATAAATCTTACCACTACACCTCATCCACCCATGTGTGGGTCCCCAAAATGCTTTTCTTGTGACTCCATGCAAGAACCCTATTTCCACTGGCAACAAGCCTGTCGTTTGAAGCTTTAAAGACAAGCATTGACTTATCCTGTCTTACCAGGAAAGTCTTATATGGTATCTTCCAATATAAGGCTATTTCATTTACATTGCAGATCTGTTGCTTGGTGCAGCCACCTTCATTCATTATCTCAGCTAGATCTTCTGGATGACTTTCTGTGGCTTTTAGATTAGCACCTGCTGCTTCACCTTGCACATTTATGTTACAGAGGCAAACCTCATGAGCCAACCTCTGCTTAGCTTCAAACTGTCTTTTGTAGCTTCCCCACCTCTCTCGGCCTTTATAGAGTTGAAGAGAGTTAGGGGTTTGTTCTGGATTAGGCTTTTGTATAAGGGAATGTTGTGGCTGGGTTGATCTTCTATCCAGACCACTAAAACTTTCTCCATCTCAGCAATAAGGCCATTTTGCATTATTATCATCTGTGTTCACTGGAGTAACACTTTTCATTTCCTTCAAGAACTTTCCTTTGCATTTACAACTGAACTGATTCTATAAGAGGCCTAGTTTTTGCCCAAGCTTGGCTTTAGACATGCCTTCTTCACTAAGCTTAGATAATTCTAGCTTTTGATTTAAAGTGAGAAACATGCAACTCTTCCTTTTACTTGGACACTTAGAGGTCATTATAGGATTACTAGAAGCCCAGTGAACAAAATCCATGCATGAGCAGGGGGGAGAGGGCGTGTGTGTCCCACAGCCCAGCCTGCACCCTCTCCAATCTGGGACCCTTAAGAGATGTCTGACTGCCATTTAGTCCCAATCCCACTGGGACTAAACGGGTACTTAGTCATCCCTCTCACAATCAAGGACTGCTGGCTCCCAACTGCTCTCTCGCCTGCCTGCCTGATTGCTCCTAACCGCTTCTGCCTGCCAGCCTGATCACCCCCTAACCACTCCTCTGCCAGCCTGATCAACACCTAACTGCTCCCCTGCCAGCCCAATTGCCCCTAACTGTCCTCTCCTACAGGTCTGGATCCCCCCCTCCCCATTTGTCCTCCCTTGCAGGCCTAATTGTCCCCAACTGCCCTCTCCTGCAGGCCTGTTTGCCTCCAACTGCCTTCCCTTGCATGCCTGGTCCTCCTAATTGCCCTGCCTTGTTGGCCAGCTTGTGGTGGCCATCTTGTGTTCACCTGGGGGAAGCCATCTTTGACCACATGGGGGGCATCTTGTGTGTTGGAGTGATGGTCAGTTTGCATATTACCTCTTTATTATATAGGATTAATTGGCCCAATTTCAACATTGTTTTGTCTCAGCAAATGGAGAGGCTCAGAGGAGGGAGATAGATGTGGTAAATGGTGGTCAGTGGAGCAATTATAAGACATGTAACATTTATCTATTAAGTTTGCCATCTTATGTGGGTATGGTTCATGGAACCCCAAAACAATTATAATAGTGACGTAAAAAATTATTTATCACAGGTCATCATAACAAATACAATAAAAATGAGGAAGTTTATAATATTGTGAAAATTTCTAACATGTGACATAGAAAAACAAAGTGAACAAATGTTGGAAATGTGGAGTGATAGACTTGCTCTATGCAGGGTTGCCACAAACCTTCAGTTTGTAAAAATAAATAAATAAATAAATAAATAAAGCAGTATCTGTGAAGCACAATAAAGCAAAACACAATAAAATGAGGTGTGCCTGTGGTTGCCAATCTTAATGGCTTGAGACCCTCGGCAAGGCATTGAGGGCTTAGGAAAGATTAAAATTTGTTTTCATGTTATAAATAGAGTTCAAGTCAGACTATGTAGGGAGGATTGTTGTCTCATAAACAACTTGTAAGTCTACTTTTTTTTTTGTTGAATGCTCTTTTGCTATCTTCAATGCTATGATTGAAATATAAAGAAAATTTCTAGAAATCTTGCTTTAAAACCTAATATTACTACAATAAGATATCACTTCACACACATTAAGATGCCTGCTTTACAAAAACAGAAAATAACAAGGATGCGGAGTAATTGGAATGCTTGTGCATTGTTTGTGGGAATGCAAAATGGTGCAGCTGCTCTGAAAAATTTTACAGCAGTTCCTCAAAAAAATAAAATAAAATTACATAGGATTCAGCAGTTCAACTTTTTGATACATTTTCCAAAGAATTAAAAAAAAGAGAATTTGCAGTAGCCAAAAGGTGAAAGCAATTCAAGTGTCAATTAAAAGATGAATCTAAAAAGAAAGTGTGGTGTAGCTCTGGCTTGTGTGGCTCAGTTAGTTGAGATCCTACTATGCACTGCAAGTTAACCAGTTTGATTCCCAATTAGGGTGTATGCCCAAGTTTCTGGATCTATCTCCAGTCAGGTATGTGCAGGAGGCAACTGATCATGTTTCTCTCTCACATTGATGTTTCTTTCTTTCCCCCTCTACCTTCCTCTCTCTTTAAAATCAATAAAAAAACATACTTTAAAAAAAATGTGGTATAGACATGACAATGGAATATTATTAAAACTTAACGAGGAAGGAAATTCTGGCACATGCTACACCATGGATGAACCCTGAAGATGTTATGCTCAGTGAAATAAGCCAGTCATGAACAAATACTGTATGACTCCACAATATGAGGTTTCTAGAGTAGTTAGATTTCTAAAGACAGAAAGTAGAAAAGTGGCTTCCAGGGGCTGTAGGAAGAGAAAAATGGGAGTTGTAGAAAATGGGGACAAAGAAAGGTTCAGTTCTGCAAGATGAAAACAATTCTGGAGATGGATAGTGGTGATGGTTGCACAACAGTGTAAGTATACAGTGAGAATGCTTCTGGTCCCAGTGGCATAGGATATGTAACAACACTGAACTGTATACTTGAAAATGGTTAAGATGACAAATTTTATGCTATGAATATTTTGCTACAATTTAAAAACAACAGCAAAATAGGGGGCCTTCATTTGAATACTGTTGACCAGAGTAGTCTGAAGTACATATGACACCTGCAGTCCCAGAGATGTTGTCCTCTGACTCTGTGGAGTTCAATTCTGAGTTAGAGGGGTTTTATTATACCAATGAGAAGATAACTTCACACACATGCTCGCATACACACTTATACACACACACACACACACTCGAAATTTTAGTCAGTACTCAATTTTTCCTGCCTAAAATATTTAACTCAAGGTTTAAGCAACCACATAGATGTGGGAACCTTCTCTGATCCTGATTCTGTGCTATGTTAGCAATTTGGTAGATTGGCAGAGTGGAAATGACATTACATTAAGATTTAGGTAAAGCTTGCACATGGTGTGAGAAGTTACTGTCTTGTCTTTGCCTCTTTCCTGGACTCAAGGAAGGTGAACTAAATAGGCCCCTAGGTCCTTCTCAGCTTTACATTATAAAGTAGTTTAATCTTATTCCTCAAAATAGACCAAAGCACACGGAAATACCTTTTGGTGCAGTGTAATCTTTCAACTGGGATCCCAGTACGTGTATTTGTGCACCTAGAAAGGAACTGTGGGCTGTGAGGCTGCGGTGGGCACAGAGGCAGGTTTCAGGCCATCCTCTGCACTCCTGCCTGGCCCCTCCTGCCATGGTCCCTGGTCCCCTGAATGCTGGCAGCCCTGCTCCTGCCACCACCTGCTCCCATGTGCTGATGGCACAGGCCCTGCTCGCACCCATTGACAGCACAGAGTGATTGGGGCCAGAGCCAGCAGCAGGTGCAAGCGGGGCCAGCACCATCAGTGGGTGGGAGCAGTGGCTGCTACCCTGATTGCCCCTCAGGAGCACAGGGGGTGGAAAAGCCCTCAGGGCCAATAGGGGCCAGCAGCCATTGCTTGCACCCACTGACAGCACTGAGGGATTGGTACCAGTGCTGGGTGCTGGCAGTGAGTGAGAGAGGTGGCTCTAGTGTCAGCTGCAGGTGTGAGTGGGGCTAGCACTGGCAGTGGGTGGGAGAGGTGGTTGCCAGCCCTGATCGCCCCTCAGGAACAGGGGAAGGTGGAGAAGTCCTGAGGGGCAATCAGGGTCAGCAGCTGCCATTTACATCTGCTGATGATGTCGAGAGACTGGGGCTGGTGACAGGCACCAATAGTGGGTGCGAGGGGCAGCTCCAGTGCTGGCAGCAGGTGCAAGAAGGGCCAGCATGGGCAGCAGATGTGAGCGCCTAGTAGGACCATGACACATGGGAGCAAAGAATTTTCAGTAATCACCAGAGGCTTGCCCCGATGACAGCGACCGGTGCCCTGCCTTGGTCTGGCACCCTGGTTCACCTGCTCTACCATCCCTCCATGGCCGATGCCCACCATGTTCTGTGCGTGCCCCCTACTGGTCATTCCATGTCATAGTGACTGGTTGTTCAGTTCTGCCATTTGGTCTATTTGGTGTTTATATCTAATCTAATATAAGAGTAATATTGAAATTGACCGTTTCTATGAGATGTCTAAGCCACGCCCACCAGGCGATCAGAGTGGCTGTATGCAAATTAACCCATCCAAGATGGAGGCTGGCAGTCACGGAGCTAGAGTAAACAGGCAGCTTCTGTTGCAGCAGGAGTAAACTGTCTGCCTAGGCTGGCTGGGCTTCTCTAGGCTCCAGGCAACATACTTGCAACATTGTTGCAATTATAGAAGCCTCAGAGCTGAAGCAAACAGCAGGCCTGGGCCTGACTACTAAGGCAACATTCTTTCAATTATAGAAGCCACAAAGCTGAAGCAGACACGAGGCTTCCTTACCTGCCTATGCCTCGGCTTAAAGGAACAGCGTATCAATTATGGAAGATAAATAAACCCCAGAACCTGCTTCCAGCCAGCCTTGCTGGGACATTGAGTCAATGGAAAATGTGGGCAGCCCGAAAGCCTGAAAACAGCTCTCAGGCCATCACCCATGCTGGGGTGATGGGACCCCACTTGGGAGTTTGGCCAGCCTGCAAACAGACATCAGCCCCTCACCCAGGCTGGCCAGATACCCCAGTAGGGACCCAAAACCTGAAGGGACTATGGGCAGCCTGCAAATACCCCTAAGCTCCTCATCCAGGCTGCCCAGGCAACTCATTAGGGACCCAAAACCTGAAGGGACAGTGGGCAGCTTGAAAACAGCCCTCAGCCCATCACCTAGGCTGGCCACACCCCAGTGAGGTGAGGGTCCACACTGGGGGGGTTGGCCAGCCTGCAAACAGCCATCAGCCCCTCACACAGGCTGACCATGCACACCAGCAAGTGGATATCCCTGGAGGGGTCCCAGACTGCGAGAAGGCACAGGCCAGACTGAGGGACCGCCCGAGTGCACAAATTTTTGTGCACCGGACCCCTAGTCTATATATAGAAGATAATCTCTATATAATAATCTCTAGCTAGGAAATCCTATATAATAAAAACCTAATATGCAAATTGTCCCCTTGACTGGGAGTTCGATGGGGAGTTTGACCAGGAGTTCGACCAGGGGGCAGTGGTGGCAGGTGGCCAGGGGAAGGGAGACACCCCCAGCCTGCAGCCACTAGGTACTCTACCCATGCACGAATTTCATGCACTGAGCCTCTAGTATTGATAATAAAAGAACGACTTAAATGTGCATTGAGTTCTTTGGGAAAGTAATCCAAGAAGAATGCTTTTATAATTGAAAAGACAGGGGTATTCGTGAGTAGTAGGGGAAGGAGCTTAGGATGTCTTTCTAGGATGAAAATGACTACTAAATATACACAATGGAATTTGGCAGTCTCGATTGTTTTGGCCTTATTTCCACTCACTTAAAACAAATGTGTGTGTGGGAAGGAGTTGTGGGAAATGGGGATGGAGAAGATATAATGTATTTCGGGTATTGTGCATTAGTCATTTTTTCATCTGCAATGTCACCACCTGAAAGAAACATCAGATGGCGATAGACGTCATTCATAAGCAGTAAGTTTAAAGAGAGACTTTTATGGATGTGATTAAGCTTTGTTAAACATCCTATGCCACTGGAACCGGAAGCATTCTCATTGTGTATTCTCACTTGTGAAATGCCACCACTCAGGAAATACATGAACTTTAAAACTATTCTGGCTGGATCTACACTTGTTTGGAAGCTGGGGAAGAAAAATAGAATAATCTGATCACTCAAGCCTTGATTCTTTGGAAATTTAGTTGTAAGTCACCCAAATGATTCCTTTAATTTTCCATGTCCTTTTTGGAAGTAGATACTGTTGTTTTTTTATTCAAAAACAACTTTTTTTTTCATTTAACTATAATACTTCAAATTATGTCTGTGGTAATTTACTGGTACAACTTGAAGCAATCATTTTACACTCATTTACAGTAATTCTCCACAATGTTGCTTGTGACGGTTTTAATCTAAAACTGGTGGGTAGGATTATTTTTAGAATAATGTCAGTGTTTTGCTAGAAGGAATGCAAAAGTCTTTACCAAAAAAAAAGAGAAATAGCTTTTGAATCAAAGTAAAACACTGGGTTAGTATATATGCAGATAACTCACTAACTAAACACACACACCAGTGAACAATCTGAAAAGGTGATAGCCATGAGGTAGACCAGTGATGTGGGTTTTTCCTTTCCAAATATGACCATAATTGGAAAATATTCCAGACCTTATTGACATCTTATACAACTAAATCCACATTTGTTTTGAGTTAAAAAACACACACACACACACATTAAAACCATTTTGAGGACAAACACATGGTAAATAATGCCATTTTTCATAAGTTTGAGTTAGTAGTGAGTTGTAATTTCACTTACTTTTCTCTCTGTAGGCTATTACTTTCTAATGTTAAGTTGTTGATACTTTAAAACTGGTTCCATTCGCAGATTAATTGATTAAATAATGTGAAATATAAAAATGCTTAAGTGTCCATACCACTACCTAGTTTAACAAAGTGTCATGACACAAAAATCCAAAACCAAAGATAATAGTAAAAGCCAATCAAAATAAGTAAGGTGATGTGTGTACCAAAGGAAGCCACTTGGTATATTTTATAAGTTTAAATATTTTATAAGTGTGCTGTTAACTCAAAGAAAAGCTCACATTTAATAAGTTCATTTGGAGGATCTAAGTTTGGTCACAAAAAATGTGTCTTCAGGGTAGTCTTTGATATACACAAAATCAAACATTGGTGAGTGACTTTGTGGAAGTCCAGATGGCAGGTGCTCCTGGAAGGCTTTTCCTCTCAAGCTTTGTGAGCTAATATTAACCTCTGAAAACTGAAAGTTCCAGCTTACTTTCTGACTGGGACCTTGTAACAATCTCTCATTGTAGTTCATGGTATAACACATTTTGGAAAGGTTTTTGTCTTGATAATTGCTCAAGGACCTCTCCAAAGAACTAGCTCTAATTACAATTTGTTTACTCTTTATCATCTACTTAAGAAAATTTTTATTCAGCTAAATCAAAAGTATAGTCCATATCATTTAAAGTCAAGTATCACATGATCTCACTCATATGTGGAATCTAATGAATAAAATAAACTGGCAAACAAAATAGATGCAGAGACATAGAAACATGGAACAGACTGTCGAATCTCCTAGGGAAGGCAGAGGTGGGAAGACATCAACCAAAGAACTTGCACACATATATGCATAACCCGTGGACACAGACAATAGGGTGGTAAAGGACTGGGAAGGGATGCAGGGGGACTAAAAGGGGTAAGTGGGAGGAAAAAGAGACACATGTAATACTTTCAACAATAAAGACTTTTTAACATTTTAACTGTGGTGAAGAGAGAACCAAGATGGTGGCATAGGTAAAACACTTATACTTGCTGCCTCTCACAACCACATCAAAACTACAACTAAAAGAAAAAACATCAATCATCCAAAACCATGGGAAAGCTGGCTGAGTGGAAGTTCTACAACTACAAGGAAAGCAAAAAGTGCATTGAGACTGGTAGGATGTGCGGAGGTGCAGAGGTGTGGAGGTGCAGAGGTGCGAAACAGGCTGGCAACTGGGTGCACTGTTGTTGTGTGTGCTTTTTTTTCAATTAGGAGGGAGATACAAACTCCCTATTGCAATGAACTCCAGTTCTGGACGAGACTCTGGGGACCCAGACTCATATGGGGAGAAACTGGACTGTCTGGCATCAGGCCAGAACACAAGGGTGGCTTTCTCTCAGAGGTACTTTCAGTGATCATTGTTCCTGCCCTGGGGTGTGGAACACAGAAATGTGGTGACCTCTCTGATGCAGGGCTGACTGGCACCTGTTGCTGTTTGCTCTGCCCTGGTGATTCCCTGCCCCACTCAATTTACAACCCCACCCAAGCTGTGCTCAGTGGCTTTTGCATATGAATGGCCTGTCATTTTGCAGCATAAAACCTAACAAAGTGCAGCTGGGTCAGAGAGCTCCAAAGCTTCCAAAAGAAGACCCAAGGCTCAGCAGCAGCCTCAGCCAGCCTTGATTCACAGCTGGGCCTCATCTGGGCACTTCCAAACCCCAAACAAAGAAGAAGAATCTGCAGATCTCTCTATAGCTCCTGTTGGGTGGCCTCAGGCAGTGGCTGACTTTGCACCTCTTTGGAGATCTAAAAGCCAGTGTATCCAGTGGGCAGTGTCAGACCATACCATATTACAACTCTTCACATCCATAAGTGACACACTCAAGAGACAGACTCAGTGAGCACCAAAGCCCCACTGAATCAAGTCCTTCCCATAAGGGTGTCTCCAGCATAGCAGTTCTTCCATTGTAGACACAGCTGGTCCTCACAGCCAATTGCCCTGGAGGTCAATTCCTCCCAGTTATACTAACAGCAATCAAGGCTTAACTATGACAGGACTGCTCACCCAGGCCACAAAGGGGTACACCAAGAGTGTCCACCCCAGGTGACTGGGGGGGCTGAGCCACTTGTCCCTATAAGACACCTACCACACAAGGCCACTCTATCAACACAGGAAAGCAGCCAAAATGCAGAGACAAAGAAACAAGTTACAAATGAAATAAATGGATGAAAGCAAAATACTGGATATAGAGTTCAAAACCACAGTTATAAGGTTACTCAAGAGTCTTCTAGAAACCTCAGAGAAATTTAGTGAGACACTCAAGCATATGAAAAAGAACCAATTAGAAATTAATCATACACTAACTGAAATAAAGAATATTATACAGAGATCCAACAGCAGACTAGAGGATCCCAAGAATCAAGGCAAAGATTTGAAATATGAAGAAGCAAAAAACACCCAACCAGAAAAGCAAAAGGAAAAAAGAATCCAAAAATATGAAGATAGTGTAAGGAGCCTCTGGGACAACTTCAAGCATACCAACATCAGAATTATAGGGGTGCCAGAAGAAGAGAGAGAGCAAGATATTGAAAACATATTTGAAGAAATAATGACAGAAAACTTCCCTGACCTGGTGAAAGAAATAGACTTCCAAGTCCAGGAAGCACAGAGAATCCCAAACAAGAGGACTCCAAAGAGCACCACACCAAGACACATCATAATTAAAATGTAAAGGGCAAAAGACAAAGAGAGAATCTTAATAGCAGCAAGAGAAAAACAAGTTAGTTACCTACAAGGGAGTACCCATACGCCTGTCAGTTGATTTCTCAATAGAAATGTTGCAGGCCAGAAGGAAGTGACAAGAAATATTCAAAGTGATGAATAGCAAGAACCTACAACCAAGATTACTCTACCCAGGAAAGCTATTGTTTAGAATTGAAGGCCAGATAAAGAGCTTCACAGATAAGAGCAAGCTAAAGGAGTTCATCACTGTCAAACCAGTATTATATGAAACTAGGAGCCCGGTGCACAAAAATTTGTGCACTGGGGAGGGGGGGG
>PVJC01050716.1:0-11717 GCA_004026665.1 Murina feae | reverse complement strand
CCACCGCTTACCCGCTCCCCGATGCCCCACAAAGGGCCTGGGAAGCCCACCAAGCAGGCCGCCGACCCCCTGCCACCTCTTACCCGCTCCCCGATGCCCCACAAAGGGCCTGGGAAGCCCACCAAGCAGGCCGCCGACCCCCTGCCACCTCTTACCCGCTCCCCAGCCCGCCACCTTGCTTTCCCAATTCCTGGTGCCCTGGTTCCACTTCCAACTGCCAGCATAGGCAGGCAGTTGCAAGAGAACCCTTTGGTTTTCTCTAGTTCTGTGGCTGTTGGCCTCTACCTTGGCTGGGTTAATTTGCATACAGCCTCTCTGATTGGCTGTTGGCCTCCATCTTGGCTGGGTTAATTTACATACAGCTGCTCTGATTGGCTGGTGGTAACGGTCACATTTGCATGTTTCGCTTTTATTATAGAAGATTGCTTATAATCTTCATAAAGAATTTTTTAAGACAGAAATAAAGAGATTTCACTCAAGGATATAAGACCTAATGAACATAGACTAGAGTGTAGAAGCACCCTTAGAAAAAGTTGTGCCCAGTTTCTCCTCAGGAGTTTCCCTAGGTTCACGGAATCTCCATTCTGTCCTGTATGTAGCATTTCTCCCATCTCTCTTTTCCCACAGGAATTTAAACTAGTCATTGACTTTAAAAATAATTGAAAGTGTTTTGTAAGGAAATATACTATTTGTCTGGTAAAGGGAAAGCTAGAAGTTTGGCTGTTACCATCACATTAGATTAAAATTTCTGAATATTCTGTAATTAATTATTAAATTTTATCTTTAATTTTGATTTGACCTTCCAGTATTTCACGAACAAACACTTGCTGTATAAATGATATGGAGGAATTTTTTATTTTTTTAACTCAGTCTGGTGTTTCTGAATATAATAGTCACTGAAACTGAAAATTAAATAAAACACATTGTAGAATGGTTATTTTGAATGCCTTTGAAAATTGTTAATATGGGGGATGGGAACAGCTGGGGAGAGATCAATGAGGTAAAAAGCAGACATAAAATACTTTAAACAATAAAGAATTTTTAAAAAACTTGAAAAGAAAAAACATCAAAAAAAGAAAAAATCAGTGGCATTTTATCTTAATGGAAAAATTATTTTTATTTTGAGTTTTGGTGAGATTAGAAAGTTACTTAATCTCATTATTTATAACTTTTTAAATATTTGAAATTATTGTCACCATCTCTCCTAAATGGTTTGAGATTTTAATGTAATTTTAGTTCCTTGAGAGAAAGTTATATATTAAAATCACTTGTACTAGTAGATGAACTCACTTTGCTAATTTGCAGGGGGGAAAAATCTGCTAGCTTCTTTTGCCCCAGGCTTACTGTTACGCAAATTATTTTTTGCTAAATGTCATACACAGAGAGAAAGCAGGTTATTTCAGTAAAGCTAGTATTACATTTCATGTAATGGAATTTGAAGGTAAATCACTATATAATAACTGAGTTGATTACGAGAGGTACCACATATAGCTTATATGCTTGCTACCAGAGTGGGACTCTTCTGATGCCTCCATAGTAATTTGCATGTGAAACAGTCTCAGTTTTGAAAAATCTGTGGTTTAACTTATTTGTGTGATGATTGGCTCTTTTCTGAATAGTATGTCTTTGAATTGACTGTGTTGCAGGAACTCCTAGAATCTGAACACAGAATAGCAGAATCACCTCCACGAACTTTGTAACTAAGTCTGTTTAATTGCTGCTTTTTACACCAGGGAGATAAAGTAGGAGTGACATAGATGTAAATGTGTACTCTTCTTCAATCTCATAATTAATATTAGGTTGGTTTTCCAAAAACATTTTTTGAAATGTATAGTTATTCTTACATGATTTTTCTTCTTAATTTTCTTTTCCCAGCTAACAGTGCAGCAGTAGATTTTACAACAGTGAAATTCCTACTCCAGGATTCTCAAAGCCTATTACATGCTTTCAGTACAAGGTCAAATTATGATGGTGTTCTTCCACAGGCCTTTGCTCAAGTAAACAAACTTCTCCAAACATTTACAGAGGTAAGATGCCTTTGGAATGTTGTTTAGAGTAGCTAATCACATACATTTAAATGTATTTAGCAGACAACGGTAGATAAAGGCTATTTTAATTTTTACTTATTCTAACATACTGAAAGCATTAAGTAAAATAGTGAGTTGAATGCTGAGTGAGCAGTTATTATTACAAGTTACAAAACACATTGTATGGAAGTAGTATCACAGCAGTTGTTGGGATTTTCATTATTTTATTTATTAGAGGCCTGGTACACGAAATTCGTGCACTCAGGGGATCCCTCAGCCTGGCCTGCACCTTCTCACAATCCGGGATCCCTCAGGTAGGGTCCCTAGGCCTGGCATGAGATCAGGGCTTATTGGGGCTTTCCTTCCCCTGACTGCAGGCAGCTGGCCACACCCCTGCCACTGTCACTGCTTGCAATCTGTGCAGCACTGTTCCGCCTCTTCTGCCACTGGTGGCCTCCCTCTGCAGGCAACAGGCATGAGGTGCAATGGCTTGGCTGGCCTGGGCCTCCCTTTGTGGGGGGATCGCTGGCCGAAGGTACACCTGCCACAGAGTTGCCATTAGTGACCTGGGCCTCCCTCTTTCTTTGCTGGGGGGGCGGGGCCAGTTTTTAAGGAGCCGTCTGCCTACCTGATCACCCGTAATCACTGCCTGCCTGCCTGATTGCCCCGAACCACTTGCCAGCCTACTTGATCACCCCTAACTGCTGGTCTTCCTACCTGATCACCTCTAACCGCTCTGCCTGCCTTCCCCTAACCACTTGCTTGGGGGTGGGGCCAGCCTGAGCTAGGGGCTGTGGTGGTTCTGGTCTCTGGTCATTCTGGTCATTATGCTTATGGTGGCTGGCCTTTTATTATATAGGATTGGATAGAAAAAAGCTATGCACTATTGTTTGAATATTCATTTCCCAGTGCTGTAGACCAGTGGACCACAACATGCATCAAAATACTTTGGACTTTTTTAAAAGATGCAGGTGCCAAGCCTCTCTCAAACCTTACTGAATCAAATTTCTGGGAGTAGTGTTCAAAAATATTGTTCTTGTTTTACTTGTTATTTTGAAATAATTTAAAATTTACACAAAATATTGCAAGAGTAGTACATAGAATTCCCATATATATCCTTTTCCCAGATTCTTCAGTGCTAACATTTTATCACATTTGCTTTATTGTTTTCCCTGTGTTCTTACCTACCTTATCTTTCACATTTTTTCTGAACTCTTTGAAAGCACATTGAAGATGTGAATCCCCTTTACTCCTAAATACACACACACACACACACACACTAGGGGCCCGGTGCATGAAATTCGTGCACGGGTGGGGAGGAGAGTCCTCAGCCCAGCCTGCCCCCTCTCACATATTGGGAGCCCTCAGGGGGTGTCCTACTGATGGCTTAGGGGCCCGCTTCCTGATCCCCTTGGGGAGCGGGCCCCTAAGCCTCAGTCTGGCCTCCCTTTGTGGGAGGCGACCAGGCTAATCAGGGGAAGCCACCAGCCCCATCACCTCACTGCTGAAGCCACTGCCAATCACCACAGGCACCAAGGTGTTTTCATCAACACGGACTCCAGTTCCTTCACCATGAAAAAATGACAACTTTCTTTAGGCATTTTCAAGATGTGTCTTTCATAGGATATGACATTTCTTTCTTTCTTTCTTTTTTATCCTCACCTGAGGATATGTTTCCATTGATTATTTAAAGAATGTGGAAGAGAAGGGAAAAACAGAAACATCAAAGTGAGAGGAACACTTTGACTGGTTGCATCCTGCATATGCCCTGACCTGGGCCCTGGCCAAGGAGGAGCCTGCAACCTAGGTACATGCCCTTGGTCACAATTGAACCCAGACCCTGCAGTCAGCAGGCTGAGGCATTATGCGCTGAGCCAAATCAGCTAGGGAAGGATATGACATTTCTTAGCCCTCCAGCAGTGGACTTTCATTTTTTTTCTCCAGGAGTGTGGTGGAAAAACCCTAGATGGCCTTTATGGATTCTTATTACCCAAGTTACTAAGAATATTACCAGTGGCATAGAGGGAGCTTAGCCAATGAGCAGTAAGAAAAGGTGTTTCCTCTGTAGTTCAGCCTGCCTCCCAAGCTTGCCTATTGCCCATCTTCCTCCAGCCACCAGAAAGCAGGGAAAACCCCACCTCATGGTCAGGCCAGCCTTTTCCTGCTCCCTGATCCCCGGAAGGGACCTGGGGAGCCGCCAAGCACGCCGCTGACTCCCCACTGCCTCTTTCCCGCTCCCCAGTGCCCCGCAAAGGACCTGGGCAGCCGCCAAGCAGGCCGCCGACCCCCCGCCACCTCTTACCCGCTCCCCAGTGCCCCTCAAAGGGCCTGGGCAGCTGCCAAGCAGGCCCCCGGCTCCCATCGCCTCTTTCCTGCTCCCCGATGCCCCTCAAAGGGCCTGATGAGCCACCAAGCAGGCCCTCGGCCCCCACCACCTGTTTCTTGCTCCCCGGTGCCCCGCAAAGGGCCTGGGGAGCCGCCAAGCAGGCCGCCAACCCTGCCGCCTCTTTCCCACTCACGGGTCCTGGGTCCTGTGCTGTTCTGCCCTGCAGCCGCTCTGTGCACTTGGGAGGTCCCTCAACCCGGCCTGTGCCCTCTCACAGTCTGGGACCCCTCTGGGGATGTCCACCTGCTGGTGTGCCTGACCAGCCTGGGTGAGGGGCTAATGGCTGTCTCCAGGCTGGCCAAGTCCCCCAGTAACGTCCCTCACCCCATTGGGTTATGGCCAGCATGGGTGATGGGCTGATTGGCGCTTTCAGGCTTTAAGGCTGCCCACAGCTCCCATTGACCCAATGTCCCAGCAAGGCTGGCTGGATGCAGGTTTCTGTGTTTGTTTATCTTCTATAATTGATGCACTGTTCCTTTAAGTTGAGGCCTCCTACTAACGAAGCTTCACCTCACGGCGTCTATAATGAGACAATGTTACTCTTAGTGATTAGGCCAGGCCTGCTGTTTCCTTCAGCTCCCGAGGATTCTATGAATATTTTGTTGCAAACATGTGTTTTACTTGAGGATAAGCGGAGCGGGCAATAGTTTCACTTTCACTCCTGCTGCAATGGAAGCTGCCGTTTACTCACGTCCGTGAGTGGCGGCCTCCATGTTGGCTGGCTAATTTGCATACAGTTGCTCTGATTGGCTGGTGAGCGTGGCTTACCCATCCCAAAGAAACGGTTAATTTTAATATTACGGCTTTATTAGTTTAGATTCTTTCTCATCACAGAACTGAGCCCTGAACCATGTCTTCAAGTGAAACAAATATAGTGAACAACATGGAAAGTTCAAGATACCCATGGGCTTTGCGGTTTTTAACTTAAGTTTATTGAGAGTCAAAACTTAGGATTGAGTGAGATAAAAATAATAATGAATATCAAGTCAAGGTCCTTTCATCAATTGGAAACGTAGAGATGGGAAGTACCATGAAAATATGGTGTTAAAATTTATTGTCATTTATCACATAATGTTATGCCCATTATATGTTACACACTGAGTATTTAAAAATATTGACTTGTGCTCAAGAAGGTTTGAACTATTAAAAACACATTTCTAGACTTTATAGACATCCTTAATTTCTCTTATTTGTACCATTATTTTTCTGGGCATCTAGGTTAAAAAAAATCGTAGGATTCTTGAATCTAGTCTTTGGCAAGTTTTTAAATATTTCTTGTATACTCTTTTTTCCTTTTTATTCTGCATTTTCCTATCTAATTCAAGTTCTCAGCACTCTTTTCCCAGATTATTTCAGTAGCCTTCTAACTAGCTTCTTGCTTGCTTTCTTTTTTAAAGAATACTTTATTGCATTATAGAGAGAGAGGAAAGGAGAAGAGAGAAACATCGATGTGATAGCATAATCTTGATAGGCTGCCTGTTGCACACCATCAGTGGGGGATTAGGTCCACAACCCAGGCCCTGACCTGGAATTGAACCAGCAACCTCTTGGTGCTCCAGATAATGCCCAACCAACTAGCCACAGTTGCCAGGGCCTAATCAGTTTATTGCCTCCACTTTCTTCTGTTCCAGTTTATCTTAGAGTACTATTCTGAATCATTTTTTGAGAAGTCTTCAGTGGTTCACCATTGCCCATAGGATAAGGCTTATATTCTATCCTAATTTTTTTTTACAGCCCTTTGAATCTCATTCTTCTTAATGGATTATTAGGAGCTTGGAGTCTTGCATATGCCAATTTATCATTGTGTCCTAGGGGTCCTTTCTCTATTTCAATACCATATGTGCAGAGGAGTTCAAACAGTATTAAATTGATACTAGCATGTTAGCTAAGAAAGGTCACTATAATAAATAGATTAGAAATATTGTTTGATATAAATGAAAAAGGAAATTTTATTTTTTTGTTCTGATACTTTTCTGGGATAATTCTGTATGGAATCAAAAGACAGAGAATAGTGAGCACTTATTAGAAAGCTAGAATATTTGGAAGCACAATTGGCCTTCTTTTTCTCTCACTAATGAAAGACTAGCTGCATTTTATGTAATACTTATTTCTCCAGGTCAAGGTAAAACGTAATCAAAATCCTTCAGAAAATACAGCAGGTAAAAAGCAAGAAGATACTTCTCCAATGAAGTCTGACAACCAAGAAATCACCATTTTCTCGGGCGCTCATCTTCCCCTACCCAACAAGCATCAAGAAATCTGGTCTATCTTAGAGAGTGTTTGGATTACAATATATGAGAACAGGTACTAAATTTCTAAGAAGTTTTGAATTTCAGGGTTTGCCTTTATTACCTTTATTCATTGAACAGTTAGAGTCTGAATTGTGAGTTAAATTAACTAGGTTACCTTATTGAGGGTCTTTTGTCGAATTGGTACCTTAAAAACAGGGATGCTTAAATAGGGGTGTACATCAGAATTACTCCGAAAGTTCTGGGTAATTTCTGGATAATATGAGTGAAAAGTGCTTATCTTGCTTTATCACTGTGAAGTCATTAGAGTTTACTTCAGTGATTCTCATGCCTGACTGTGTACCTGAATCACTGTAGAGTTTTTCAGCATATTTATGCTTGACACTTTCATGTAGAGATGCTCATTTGAAGTTCCAGTAGACCCCATGCACAGGCACTCTTCCAAAACAACTAGAGCACCTACGCACATGGTAACTGCCATCTCCTTGCCCTGTGCTCTTGTGATTCAGTAATCAGTTATGAACTTACAGCACACCAGCTCAGGTTTTCACATCTTTTCTGTTTATGAGGAATTTGGGTAAGTATTAGGTACTATTAATGATGAATATCTCATGGATATTAATAATGCTTATCTCTAGTTGGTGGTCTATGGCTACTACATATATCCTTTTACTGAATTTTTCATATTTCATATGATGTCTAGGCTTTAAATGTATAAAAATTTTTAAAAGATATGTGTTCTAAATTTAAAAAGTTTACGGTTTTTATTTTTAAAGTAATAAATACACAAAACCAGTTGTATTTCTATACACTAGCAATAAATAATCCAAAAAGGAAATAAACAATTCTACTTATATTGTAATCTTAGGAGTAAATTTAACCAAGAAAGTGCAAAATTTTTACACTAAAAACTACAAAACATTTTTTGAAAGAAATTAAAGAAGATCTGTGTAAATAATCCAATGTTCATGGAATGTAAGTTTTAACAAGAAAGTTGGAGGACTCATACTTCCTGATTTCAAAACTTACTACAAAACTATAGTATTCAAAACAGTGTGCTACTGGCATAAATAGACACATAAGTTAATAAAATAGACTTGGAAGTACAAAAATAAATGCATACATCTATGGTCGGTTGATTTCAATCAGGATGCCAAAGCCATTCAATAAGAAAAGAATGGTATCTTTAACAATAGTGCTGGGACAACTCAATAGCTACATGCAAAAGAATGAAGTTGGATTTATACTACATAAAGAAAATAACTCAAAATGGGTAGATGACCTAAATGTAACAACTAGAATTATAAAACTCTTAGAAGAAAACAATTTAAATAGAGCAGCATTATGAGAGATCAGTTATAATTATTTTATGCATTAGAAATGGAAATCCTGGGATTCCTGTAAACATCCAGGTGTACATATGAGTATCTTTTTTTTTTTCTCTATTTCAGCACAGATGTGTTTCAAAGATTGGGCCCAAATTCAGCTCTGACTCCCTCAAAAATACCATCATTTGAAGAAGCATTTATATATCTTCAAAAGTTAATGGCAGCTGTGAAGAATATTCTTGAAGGAATTCAGAGGTAAATATGAATTAATTTAAAAGTTTTATTTAATACCTTTTTTAATTTATTACCTTTCTCTTTCTTCTTGGCGCATCAGCTTTTTCAAAGTTGCTGAGAGTCTTCTAGCAAGTTTTATAAACGAATATAGTATCCAATAGGGAAGGGGAAAGTAGGTTTGCAGGTATGAGTACCCAGCGATCTAGGCATAAGTTTCTGAAAGAACAGAATGAGTCTAGGTAGTACTGACCTAAGAACACTTCTGTCTACATGGAAAGAGTATTGACCCTAGTTCTACAGTGGGACCTGAGGATAAGCATTTTTACAAACTCCTCAGGTGATTCTCATGTGGAGCCAGGCAACTTGTTAAAAGTGCAGAGTTATAAATATTACTCCAGAATTATGGAAATCACAATATCCATAGATATTTTGTAAAAGATGGAAGTTGTATTCTTAACAAGCTTTTCAGGGGATTTGTTGTGTGGGTGGTTGGGGACCACACTTAAACAAATCCAATCTCCTAGAGTAAGTATATCAGAACCTCTACCAGTAGAGGGCACTGTTAATAAGAAATTAGCTCCTTTTAGTGTGTCATTTACGTATCTTTTGCTTATTAAGCCTCTAAAAAACAAATTTTCTTACCCAATCTTAACATGAGAACAAAACATATACTGGTATAACCATGCATGATTTCTGGGAAAGGAATCCTATAATCACAGCAGCTTTTTAGATTCACTGATGATTTAGCAGCTTCAGAGAATGTGATGTTTGCATTGGAGAGAATATTTTATTAATACTATAAATTCCCTGCTAATAAGTCTTACGTTAAGAAATGCTAAAGCCAGAAAACACTACATTTTTAGTGAAGCAGATGGGATAAATGACTGAGTAAATCAGTGGGGTTAAGCATCAGTGGGGGGAAATCAATTAAAGGTGCTAAATATGGGCTATTATAATAATTTAACTGAAACAGTAAGTATGTAGTAAATATGTTGGAGTAAGCCAGATGATCAGTTCTAATTCCATCCTACAGATTAGTTGTACAAAGGATATAGAGCAGGGGTCCTCAAACTACGGCCCCGTGGGCCACATGCAGCTCTTCGAGGACATTTATCCGGCCCACCTGGTGTTTTTGCTGCCTTGTTTCTTTTACTTCAAAATAAGATATGTGCAGTGTGAATAGGAATTTGTTCATAGTTTTTTTTTTTAAACTATAGTCCGACCCTCCACCGGTCTGAGGGACAGTGAACTGACCCCCTATTTAAAAAGTTTGAAGACCCCTGATATAGAGTATAACCTAGACTTTAGGATTAGTCTTATCTATTTGTGCCTCTAAAGAACTTTTAACACCGTGGCAGGCCAATCATCTGCTCCTAGTGAGAAGTGATGCAATAAGTGTTCCTCAGACTGTTTTTCAGTAATATAAAAGATTAAGTCCAACTCAGAACGGTGCTGTCTGTCTTAGATCATGCTGTATATTCGTGTTCTCTGTTAGTCAGAATATGTAGATTCAAGAAACCACTCTAGGTATTTACAAAATTTAATATACACTTTACATACTTTTAAAAAATATATTTTTCTTTATTGATTTCAGAGAGGATGGGAGTGGGAGAGAGAGATAGAAACATCAATGATGAGAGAAAATCATTAATGGGCTGCCTCCTGTACGCCCCTACTGTGGTCAGGCCTGCAACCCAGGCATGTGCCCTTGGCCAGAATCAAATTCGGGACCCTTCAGTCTGCTGGCCAATCCTCTATCCACTGAGCAAAACTGACTAGGGCTACTCTTTATATACTTAATTTCAGTGCTGTGAGGAGGTCTGGAGAAGCAAAAAGAAGAGGTTTTTTTTTAATGCATTTTGAAACTTTCTGTGTCTTGGTGTCCTCTATACCAGCGGTCACCAACCTTTCAGACCTCACAGACCCCCGGTGGTCCGCAGGCTACCAGTTGGTGACTGCTGCTCTATACTATAGAGCACAATTCATGATTACTATAATTATTTTTAAAAGTCAACAGTTCCTCCAGATTGTTTGGAAATAGTTGTAAATAAGAGAAGTGGATGTGATCCTGTAAAATATTTCGTGTGTACGATTAGAAGCATTTTTCAGTGTGTTCCATGAAATTAAGCTGTAATGACTATTCTTCCTTTACATAGTTAAGCTCAGGGCCTAATTAATACAAGGAACCCTCTGTCCTCAAACAAAACAAAGAAAATTCAGCTTATTTTCATAACATTAATTAGGAATTAACTTTTTTCCCTAAATATGTAAATTTTCAGAGAAGTTGCAGAGATATAACTTGTTATAACCTGGGCCAACATATTTTTCATACCCATACATTTTTAACTTTCTATTGAAAGTCATTTTAAATAGAATTTTATGTTTAGAAATTTAATTGCCAATTCTTCAATTTAGATATTTCTGTGACAGAATGACCTATTTGGGAAGAGACCATTGTTTTTACACCTACCAGTATTCCTTATAGATTTCTACACTTCCTCAGGTCTATGTCTTACCTGGGCTCTGGGTGACTGGTTCATACTGCCACTATCATGACTGTTTTCATACTGCCACTATCATGACTGTTTACCACCAACAGAGGTACTGACCGATCTTTCTTCTACATGCTGAGATATGGAAAACGTTCTCTCTTAGTCCTACTAAGCTGTAGTAGGACTTGATAGAAAGAACCTTCACTAAAAACCTATAAAGCCCGGCTGGTGTGGCTCAGTTGGTTGAGCGTCATCCCATGCACCCAAGAGGTCACTGGTTTGAAACCTGGTCAGGGCACATGCCAAGTTTGTAGGCTCGATTCCCAGTAGGGGGTGTACAGGAGGCAGCCTATCAATATTTTTCTCTCATCGATCTTTCTATTTCTCCCTCTCCCTGTCTCTCTCTCTAAAATTTTTTAAAATATATTTTATTGATTTTTTTACAGAGAGGTAGGGAGAGGGATAGAGAGTTAGAAACATCGATGAGAGAGAAACATTGATCAGCTGCCTCCTGCACACCCCCCACTGGGGATGTGCCCTCAACCGAGGTACATGCACTTAACCGGAATCGAACCTGGGACCCTCTATCCACTGAGCCAAACTTTTTAGGACTCTATAAATTTTTTAAAAGAATTTTCTATAGCTGTAATTCATTTTTATGTTATACTAGGGGCCCGGTGCACAAAAATTTGTGCACTCGGGGTGGAGGGAGTCCCTCAGCCCGGCCTGTGCCCTCTAACAGTCTGGGACCCCTCAGTGGATGTCCTATGATGGCCCCAGTCTGCCAGGCGCCTTCTCTGTGTGTGTGTGTGTGTGTGTGTGTGTGTGTGGCCACTGGGGACCTGCCCCCAGCCGCATCTGAGGCTCAGAGCAGTCCTCCTATGTGTGTCTACCTGCTGGGGGCCTGCCCCCAGGCACACTGTGGAGGCTTGGAGCAGGCACCCCCTCTATGTTGATTTCTCAGACTCTTGCCCTCCCCTGCATGTTGTTCTCTTTTTTGA
>PVJC01050715.1:0-11720 GCA_004026665.1 Murina feae | reverse complement strand
GTACCAGCCCTTCCCCGAGCCCGTGCGCGCGCCTCCGTACCTCTGTACTTTGCTTCCGCTGCTGCTCTGAGTCTCAGACTCTTCTCTGGTTGTAGGATTTTCACTCAGCCAGCCGTCCTGTGGGTGCGAGTGGTGTCCGTGTGTTCTTTTCGTGGTTTTTCTGAAATAGTTGTTCACAGCTGCATATGCGGTGTCTACCTTATGCCGCCATCTTGTTTCTCTTATATTATTTTTTAATCCTCTCCCACGGATGCATTTTTACTGATTTTAGAGAGAGAGGAAGGGTGCAGGAAAGAGACAGAGAGAAACATTGAATGGTTGCCTCCTGATTGTGCCCCAATTGGGCATCGAATTCATAACCTGGGTATGTGCCCCTACTGGGAATCAAACCTGTGACCCCTTGGTGCATGGGACAATACTCCAACCAACTGAGCCACACTAGTCAGGGCTGTTATCTCTTATTTTGATTAGAGCCATCCTTGTGGGTATGAATGGTTTCTCATTGTAGTTTTGACTTTTATTTTCCTGATAACTAATGACCCTGAGCATCTTTTTATGTATTTATTGTTCATTTGCATATCTTTTTGGGAAAAATGTCTACTCAGATCTTGCTCACTTTTCTAATTGGGTTATTTGACTTTTATTGTTGAGTTGTAGTAATGACTGATAAAGTAATTAAACTTATTCTAATATCCCCTTGTATACTACATTAAGAGTGAAAACACTTTCAGAGTGTTTGACTAATTTCCCTTGTGATGATTTACAACTTTAACTTTAACATCACACACTCTTTGAACTCAAGAGAAAGCAACATATAACTGACCATGTCTGAAAATAGATTCAGGAATAGACAGTGTCATGTCCCAGGCCTGGGACACAGGCAGGCAGTGTCATGTCCCTAGCCAGGGATGCAGGCAGGCAACTTCATCTCAGCGCTGGGTTGGGATGCACACAGGCAGGCAGCATCGCATCCCTGGTCAGGGACGCATGCAGGCAGTGTCACGTCAGTGCTTGGCAGGGATGCACACAGGCAGTGTCATGTTAGTGCTTGGCAGGGACGCACACAGGCAGTGTCACATTAGTGCATCTCTGCTGGGGGCCACTTCAGGCCGGGCCACATGGAGGCCCTCCTGATGATGGGAGTCCCCGCCCACCTGCTCCTGCTGTTCATGCCTCCTACTGAGCGGTTGTGACATTATGGCATCCCAGACAATTTGCATATTATTTTATTATTGTGTAGGCTATTGCAGTTTACATTCATTATTATTCTGTATTAACTTCAGATGTACAGTGTTGAGGTTAAACGGTCGTGTACTCTATAGCAGTGCACTCGGGAGGTCCCTCAGCCTGGCCTGTGCCCTCTCGCAGTCTGGGTCCTCTCTGGGGATGTCCACCTGCTGGCGTGCCTGGTCAGCCTGGGTGAGGGGCTGATGGCTGTTTGAAGGCTGACCAAGCCCCCCAGTGTGGACCCTCACCCCATTGGAGTGTGGCCAGCCTGGGTTATGGGCTGAGGTCCATTTTCAGGCTGTCCATAGCCCCTTCAGGTTTTGGGTCCCTAATTGGGTGCCTGGGCAGCCTGGGTTATGGGCTAAGGGCCATTTTCAGGCTGTCCACAGCCCCTTCAGATTTTGGGTCCCTAATGGGGTGCCTGGGCAGCCTGGGTGAGGAGCTGAGGGGCATTTTCAGGCTGCCCACAGTCTCGTCAGGTTTTGGGCCCCTACTGGGTTACTTGGCCAGCCTGGGTGAGGGGCTGATGGCTGTTTGCAGGCTGGCCAAGCCCCCCAGTGGAGTCCCTCACCCCATTGGGGTGTGGCCAGCTTGGGTGATGGACTGAGGGCTGTTTTCAGGCTTTCAGACTACCCACAGCTCCCATTGACCTAATGTCTCAGTAAGGCCGGCTGGAAGCAGGTTTCTGGGGTTTATTTAACTTCTATAATTGATACACTGTTCCTTTAAGCCAAGGCCTAGGCAAGTAACATAGCTTCCTGTCTGCTTCAGCTCATGGCTTCTATAATTGAAAGAATGTTGCCTTAGTAGTCTTGCCCAGGCCTGCTGTTTGCTTCAGCTCCATGGTTTCTATAATTGAAACAATATTGCAAGTATGTTGTCTGGAGCCCGGAGAAGCCCAGCTGGCTGGCAAATAGTTTACTCCTGGTGCAACAGAAGCTGCCTGTTTACTCCATCTTCGTGACTGCCAGCCTTAATCTTGGCTGGGTTAATCTGCATACAGCCGCTTTGATTGGCTGGTGGGCGTGGCTTAGGTGTCCCGTAGAAATGGTCAATTTCAATATTACTCTTTTATTAGATTAGGTGATGTTTTTTAACATCTAAAAAGTTATGTGGAAAGAAAAATTAATGTTGGGACTAGATTCTTTAAGTAATATTTAGACTTTAATGGAAAATGTATATTACACATAATCTCTGATCAAGTATCAACTATGCTAATTTTATGAGCTTATTTGGCAGGTCAAGATATTACTTCCCAGAAGTTTTTCTCCCATTTTGTAGTTTGGCTAACCACAGAACAAAATAGAATCTCTCTTATTTTTTACTTCTCAAACTTTAGAAAAGGAAGTGGGCATAGGAAATCAGACTCATCCATATCCTTCTATGTGGATAATAAAAAAATTCAACAATCAACTGATTGTGAGTTTAGGAACAGAAATGATAGGATATATTGCTGTCCCAATCAATGGAAATTGACAAAATAATTGGATTTTCTTGGCAATAAAAGGGACCTGCTTTCAACTGCTCTTTTAGTTATAAAATAAATCAATGATTCTGTAATGCTAGATTTGACCAAATACCTTCTAATACATTAGACCTGAAGTGAACAAGATTCCTTGTTTCAGTCTGATTTTATTTTAAAGGTTGGAAATATCCCTCAAATTTGAAAGAGCTATCAATATGTAACATTATATTTTAAATATCTGATTATTCAGTGAAATTTGGACCTATTTTGAGTCTGAATATAAGTGTTCTCATTTTTATTTTGATTCATTAGGATTATATATTTATTGCAGGAAAGGCAAATTTCTAGGAAAGAGGTATTTTCTTTTGTTGAGCTTTTTTTATTTCTTCTTAAAAACAGCTTTATTGAGATATTTATATACTATATGATTCACCCACTTATAGTGTACAATTTAGTGGCTTTTGGTATATTCACAGACTTGTTTATAATCATGATTTTAGAACATTTTTATTATCCCCAAAGGATAATAAAAAGTTTTATTATTACAACTCTTAGCTGTCATCCCTTGAATCCTGATCTCCTTGGCTTTAAGCAACCATTAATCTATTTTCTGTCTCCATAGACTTGTTTATTCTGAATATTTCATATACATGAAACAATGCAATGTGTAGTCCTTTATACCTTAGCATAATGTTGCCAATATTCTTCTATATTGTCACATGTATTAGTACATCATGTATTGCCAAATAATATTCCATTGCATGGTATACTACATTTTATTTTCCCATTTATCAGTTGATGGCCATTTGAGTTAACAGTTTGGGGCTGTTATGAATTATAATACTGCAAACATTCATGTGCATGTTTTTGTGTATGTTTTCATTTCATTTAACTAGGAATGGGATTCTTGATCATGTGTATATTTAACCATTCGAGGAATTGCCAAATTGGTTTTCAGAGTTGCTGCAACATTTTAGATTTCTACTGGCAATATATGAGGATTCCATATCCTTATTCTCTCCAACACTTGTTATTCTCTGTGTTTTTTATTCATTGTGGCTTTGATTTGCATTTCTCTAATACTGAATGATGTTAAATACATTTTTTTTCATGTGTGGTCTGGCCCTTTGTATATCATATTTGAAGAAATGTCAAAAATATTACAGTTTGATCTCTGTATCCATATCATGTTGATGTCAATTTAAGAAATATCTTTATGCTGGTAATATGAGAATTAAGGAAAGAATCTAGTCATAAAGGACTATACATTGCATAATTCCATTGATATGAAATGTTTAAAATCAGAAAATCTATAGAAACAGAAAGTAGATTATTGATTACCTAGGATTTGAAGAGGGGAGGAATGCAGAATTACTGCTAATGCGTAAGAGGTCTTTTGGAATGACAGTGTTCTGCAATTTGATTGTGGCATTGGTTGCACAATTCTATAGATATACCCAAAACTATTGAATTGTATATTTTTAAAAGGTGAATATTTTGTTTTCCAATAACATGATTACACTTTCTTCTGAGTCTTCACTTAGTCATTAACACCCATATTCCTACTAAAACTCTGTTCAAGACTCTCTAGGCATTTTATATTATGAACCTCAACATTCCTTCAGCCCTTGCACACTTCCCAATTCCAAAGTCATGCCCATATTTTAGATGTTTTATGTAGTAGGATCCTACTCCCAAGTACCACAAACTGTATCAGTTCCTTCTGCTGATGTATCAAGTTACTACAGTTGAAAGCATGAATTTATTATCTTATAGTTCTGGAAATCAGAATTCTGAAATGGGGTTCATTGGGCTAAAGTCAGGGTGTCACTAGGGCTGCATTTCTTCTGGAGGCTCTCTGGAAGAATCTGTTTATTTTTTTCCTGGTCTCCAGAAGCCATCTGCATTCTTTGGCTTGGTTTCCCATTCCTCAATCTTCAAAGCCAGCAATGTTGAGCCAAATTCCTTTCTTGCTGTCATGTTTGAGGTTCTTTTTCTTCTGTCTTTCTCTTTCACATGTTAGGATCCTTATAATTACACTAGAGACCTAATGCATGGATTCGTGCACATTGGGGTCCCTCAGTCTGGCCTGCACCCTCTTGTAATCTGGAAACTTTTGGGGGATGTCACACTGCTGGTTTCAGCTGATCTGACATGCCCCCAAGGGATATAAGCTGAGGGTGAAGCAGGAGGCGAGGGAGGAACCCAAGCCAGGGCCCAGAACTACGCCTCTCCCACTTATCCAGGCCCCGCTGTGCCTGCCACTGCTTGGTAGTGCTGCTGAAGAGGAAGGAGAGGCTCCCGCTTGCCAGCCATGAGCCCGGCTTCTGGTTGAGTGATGCTCCGCTGTGGGAGCGACTGACCTCCTGTATTGAGCATCTGCCCCCTGATGGTCAGTGCATGTCATACCAACCGGTTGACCAGTCGTAATGGTCACTTAGCTTTTATACATATACTAGGGGCCCGGTGCACAAAAATTTGTGCACTTGGCGGGGATGGGGAGGTCCCTCATCCCGGCCTGTGCCGTCTCACAGTTTGGGACCCTGGAATCCATTGGGGCACACAGCACACATGGAGGGCACACCTCCGTGTTTGCACCGATTTCCAGGCCTCAGCCTCGGGGGAGGAGCTGGCTCGGTCTCTCTGCCCCCGAGGCTGCCCTGCCACCTGAAATCCATCTCGGATCTACTTCCAAGCCTCAGGGCAGCCTGGGGGCCTGGGCTGGCTTGCTCCCCCAGCCCCTGGCTGCCCTGCCGCCATCGCTGGCCGGACTTGCTCCTCCCGTCAGCGGCCACAGGCCAGCTGGCTCCTCCCTCCCCAGGTTGCGCCTCCAGCCAGGTTGTTCCTCCCCTCCTGGCTCCCCCAAGGCAGAGGTCTTCCATCTGCCTTGCGGGACCCCAGTGCCACACACCGCTTCTCCCGGGGCTGAGACCTCCACCATCTTGGCTGGGCTAATTTGCATACAGCCGCTCTGATTGGCTGGTGGGCGTGGCTTACCCCGTCCCGGAGAAACGGTTAATTTCAATATTATGCTTTTATTAGTTAAGATGTACATATAGATTGGGCACATGTGGATAATAACAGGGTAATCATCAATCTCAGAATCAGGTATATTAATTCTACCTAAAATATTAATTTCCCTTTACCTAAAATATTCATAGAATATTCTGGAAGATTAGGACTTGGATATATTTGGGGTTTCCTTATTCTTGCTACCACAACACTTGCATTGGAAGTGAAAAGCATGTTTCCTCCAGATCCTGTGTTCATAATTAATGTTTAGAATCTTTAGGTTAAAAACAAGTTTTTATTAGGAAAATATTCTGCTTTCACTTTGTCTATATCACATGTTGTTGTTAATCCTCACCCAAAGATATGTTTTCATTGATTAATTACAATGCTCGACCTGCACCCTCTCGCAGTCTGGATCCCCCAGGGGTTGTCCACCTGCCAGCTTAGGCCTATCCCCTGGACATCCCTCTCACAATCCGAGATCTCTTGCTTCTTACCACCCTCCTGCTTGCTCCGTACTGCTCAGCTTGCTGCTCCTTAGTGGCAGGCTCCTTACTGCTTGGCTCGTTGCTCCTTAGTGCTGCTGCGGAGGCAGGAGAGGTTCCCACCAATGCCACTGCGCTCACCTGCTGTGAACCCAGCTTCTGGCTGATCGGCACTCCCCCTGTAGGAGCGCACTGACCACCAGGGGGAAGCTCCTGTGTTGAGCGTCTGCTCCTGGTGGTCAATGTGCATCATAGTAAGCAGTCGTTCTGGTCATTCCGCTTTATCAATCGCTTAGGCTTTTATTATGTAGATACATTTAAAATAAACTAGAATTAGTCACTAGATTCTAATTCTGTAGACTTATATATCCAGTAAAATTATATTTCAAAAATGAAAGAAAACACTTCCCCCCCCCTCCAATCAAAACAAAAGCCAAGAAAAATCATTGCCATTAGACTTCACTAAAAGAGGGCAGTTCTTGTGGCATAAGGAAAATGATATCAGATAAAATTTAGACCTACACAAAAGAATAACGCATTCTGGAAGTGGTTAAATAAAGACATTTTTTATTTAAAAATCTTTGAAAGATAATTTATTATTTACTTGTAACATCAAAATAATAACAGAATTGTGGAATTTATGACACATATAGAAGTAAAATGCATGACATAATAGAATGAAGGACAGGGGGGAGGACAGGTGCACTGTCAAGCTTTTACAGTATGCAGAATGATGAATTACTTGAGGCTAATATGTGAAAGGTTCAAGAGGTATTTGTAAACCTTTGAGCAACCACAAAAGATAAAATGAGGAGGTATAGTTAATAAGCTAGCAGTAAAGATAAAATGAAATATAAAAAATATTATATATAAAATTAGTCAAGAAAAGAGGAATAAGGTTCAAAGAACAAATGGAACTAAAAATTATCAGAAAGATGCTAGATTTTAACCAAATCATATTGATATTTATGTTATTATGTAAATGTAATTATATCACATGTAAAAAGCAGATTGTCAGCTTAACTGAAAAACAAGACCCAACTATATCCTATTTACAACAGTTCTACTTTAAATGTAAAGTCACAGATGCGTTAAATCAAAAGGGTGGGAAAATATATATCTTCCAAAACTAATCAAAAGGAACCTGGAGATTTTGTTTTCATTTCAGACAAAGTAGACTTAGAACAAGAAATTTTGCCAGGAATAAAGATAGATATTACATGTTAATAATGGGATTCATTTACCAATAGGACCTAACAATCCTAAATGTTTGTACAACTAACAACTCAGTTTCAAAATATAGCAAAACCTTATGGAACTGAATACTTTTTATTGTAAGCTTTTAAGCTCCTCAACAGCAGTTCTCTTACTATTAGAATTTTTAATAATCTAATCCCATAATGAAAAGGATTTACTGCATAATATTTAAGTAATTAACATATGTATCTTTTTGTGTGAAGACAAAACTCTAATCTCTAACATTAATAAAGAGTATTAATTAAAATATTTCCTCAAAAAATACCAACTGAATATGAAGCACTTTATATATGTTACTTAATTTGCATAATAAGCCATAGTGCACATAAGGAAACTGGGACTCAGTGAGATCACACACTTGCCAAGGCCCCACAGTAAGAAGCACAGTCAAACTTGGAATTCAGGTCCATTTGCCACTAAGCCCATGATCTTTCAAGCCACATGAAGGCTTGAAGTGATTTTTTTCAAAACTAACTCTAGTTTTCATCTCAATATAAGAAACGATCATCCTCTGAATCAGTAAAGAGATTGCAAAGAAAGAAAATGCCATTTGTTGATTAACTGCTTTTGCTTAGAGAACTACTAAAAGTGACCCCATTTATTTTCTGTGGAGATCCCATTCCATAGAAGCTACAAATACTGTCAATGTCTAAAGAACTACAAGAGACGATGAAAAGTTCAGTAATGTATACTCTATAATTTCAAAAATCTATATACATTACTATATGTGTATTTATTGAATGAACAAATGAATGGATGGATATTATTTCTTCAAAGAAATAAATATTTTAGTGTGATTAATACATGGGTTTAAAAATCTTGACTAAAGTAGTGAGTTTTTCCGAATAAAATCTTCCTCTTGTAATATAGTTTTCATGAACTTACTAATTAACCAAATTTAAAAAATTTGTTTATGAAAGGAAGTAGAAATGTATAAAAGAAATACAGGAAGAACTGTTGAAATAAAAATATATCTTCTGATTGTAACCATAATTTAAAAACTATTTTGGGCACCATAAAAACATCAAAATCAATGACAGTCATCTTCATATTCATATCTCAGACATTTTCACTGCCTAAATCTCATAGAGCAGAGTTGGTAGAATCAATATGTTGCTAAGTAAACATCAAGCACAAAAATAAAAATCATAACAGGTTCAAAGAGTTCTGGAGAATTATTATAAAGTCATAAAATATGTCAAATAATTGAAACACTAAAAATGGAAAATTAATTTCAAGCAACTAAACATTTCAACTGACTTCTGACAGACTTTTGAACAATGAAAAACGTGTGTGTGTGTGTGTGTGTGTGTGTGTGTGTGTTAGGAAAAAGAGGTGAAGACTTTTAAAGATCCAAGTAGTTAATTAATGGAGATGGAAGCCAAATGCAAACATTGAGAATATAGCAGAAAAATTTGGTTTCTGGTTTCACAAAGGGGAATTTGCCTTAATCAAATTTATTAGTAAGAAGGATGAGGTTGCGGAGAACAGGCTTCTATGAGCAGCTGAAAAATGGATCAATATTCTAAGCTTTGAGATTTGATATGTTTCTAGGTCCAAGTAAAATATAGCCAGGGTGTTAAAGGAAGTAGAGACAGAAATCAGAGACCCTTTTTACGAATAGTTTTACAAGTGCATTCAATTCTGGAGAGACCTCCCCCTAGGATTAGCCAATATGATGGAATTATTTTTAAAGGGTCTGGGAATTTACCAAGTGGCTTGCATACTAGTTGACATCACTCATAAGAAAAGTGTTAAAAGGTGTTCCGAGGGTCAAATGAAGAAAAACTTGGAAGCTTACTAGTTTGATGAAGGAATGCCAACTAACTTTTTCAGATGGGAAAGGGATGCTTCATTAACTTGTCAAAATGTCAGGAGGATATTATTTCTGTGGAAGGAAAGAATTGTTATAATATATCCTTAGTTTTTCTATAGTGGGTAATTTTATTGAAATGCTCTACGGGGGTTGAAATGATCTTTTTCTCTTAAAAGTGGCATAATGGGAAAATTGGTAAATTGAATTGAAACTTGCAAAATTGTAAGAAGCAGAAGTTATTTGGCAATTGAATTTTTGGTAGTTCAGAAAATCACTGTCTTATACACTAAGGGATAGTTAGTCACATCCAAGACATCACTGTGGCAGCTCTGTACTCATTTCAGGGATGCTGCCTTTGGACAAGTCATTTTTGGAATTGCTCATGTGGAATTGTCCCATAGAACAAACTTGAAAAATTATGTTTAACAATAAAAAATTTTTCATACTGTGAGTGAAAATATTATATTTGGGAAAGGTCCAAAGAAATCAGCCTCATCTGGCAAAGAAAGTGAGTGATTAAATGGTTAATAATTTAAAAAAAAATGAGGTGTAGCTATTAAATAAAGAAAGTGATATTCTTTTGTGGATTGTAGTCTGGTTGTTAAAGTAATTCCCAAAGCATTTATTTTTACTTTTTTTGACTTGTAAATAACAGATTTATTTCTCACAGTCCTGGAGGCTGGAAGTCCAGAATCAGGGTACTATAGGCTCTCTTCCAAGTTGCAGACAGATGTCCTTGCATTGTGTCCTCACATGACAGAAAGAGGGCAAGAGAGTGCTCTGGGGTCTTTTTTATAAGGGCACTAATCCCATTCTAATTACCTTCTACTGCCATCACATTGGGGGTTAGAGTGTCAATATATGGTTTGGGAGGGGCACGTTCTGGTTGGGGGCAGACTGAAGGTGTTATAGTCAGGAGCCCTGGATGTCACCTTCACTAGCTTCCTCTAGCTTTTGAGGCATGAATAATGCTAAACTTTACTCAAATGGCCATTAATATGCAATAAAATCCTCTTATTAAAGATTATTTTTACTTAAGCATTTTTGATACTCTGTACGCTGGCAGACTGTAAAAACTTCAGAAAAATATATTGACAATCTAAACCATAATATTAAAAATGAAAGCCAATGTTGGCTAATTGCTTTCATGATAAGCAGACTCTTAGGCATTTTACATGTGTCATTTCATTTAATAATACATGTTCATTTAATAAAAACATTTAATAGTATTTTGAATGGGTGGATGTCAATGATTTATTCTCTATATAACAAAATACAGATGCAAAAATTTCTAGAATTCTGCCTTAGTAATTAAGAGAAAAATTTTATTTGCCTTTAAAAAATTTTTTTTAAATCTTTATTGTTCAGATTATTACAGTTGTTCCTCTTCCCCCCCCCCCCATAGCTTCCCTCCTCCCAGTTCGCACCCCACCCTCTGTCCTTACCCACCTCCACTGTCCTCATGCATAGGTGTACGATTTTTGTCCAGTCTCTTCCCGCACTCCCAACACCCTCCCCTCTCCCCCGAGAATTGTCAGTCCACTCCCTTTCTATGCCCCTGATTCTATTCTATTCACCAGTTCATTCTGTTCATCAGATTTTTTATTCCCTTGATTTTTATATTCACTTGTTGATAGATATGTATTTGTTGTTCATAATTTTTATCTTTACTTTTTTTCTTCTTCTTCTTCTCAAAGGATACCTTTCAGCATTTCATATAATACTGGTTCAGTGGTGATGAACTCCTTTAGCTTTTTCTTGTCTGTGAAGCTCTTTATCTGACCTTCACTTCTGAATGTTAGTTTTGCTGGGTAAAGTAATCTTGGTTGTAGGTTCTTGCTATTCATCACTTTGAATATTTCTTGCCACTCCCTTCTGGCCTGCATGGTTTCTGTTGAGAAATCAGCTGACAGTCGTATGGGTGCTCCCTTATAGGTAGGTAACTGTTTTTTTCTTGCTGCTTTTAATATTTTCTCTTTGTCTTTTGCCCTTGGCATTTTAATTATGATGTGTCTTGGTAAGGTCCTCCTTGGATTCCTTTTGTTTGGGATTCTCTGTGCTTCCTGGACTTGAAAGTCTATTTCTTTCACCAGGTAGGGGAAGTTTTCTGTCATTATTTTTTCAAATAGTTTTTCAATGTCTTGCTCTCTCTCTTCTTCTGGCACCCCTATAATTCTGATATTGGTGCGTTTGAAGTTGTCCGAGAGGCTCCTTACACTATCTTCATATTTTTGGATTCTTTTTTCTTTTTTCTTTTCCAGTTGGGTGTTTTTTGCTTTTTTGTATTTCAGATCTTTGACTTGATTCTTGCGATCCTCTAGTCTGCGGTTGGATCTCTGTATATTATTCTTTATTTCAGTCAGTGTATGCTTAATTTCTAGCTGGTCCTTTTTCATATCCTCAAGGGTCTCACTAAATTTATTGGCAGTCTCTAGAATATTCTTGAAAAACCTTATAA
>PVJC01050714.1:0-11721 GCA_004026665.1 Murina feae | reverse complement strand
TATCCCTGTATTTGATATTATCCCTTTGGTTATAGTAAGGCATATCTGGTGAATAATTTTACTGTTTCCTAAAGTTGATTTACTTTTTTTTCACAGCACTATGAAATGCTTGCTAATCGAACTGCTACAAATGGCCATTGCATTGATATTTATGCTTGTGCCCTTGACCAAACTGGACTTTTGGAGATGAAATGCTGTGCAAATCTTACTGGGTATGTTGACTACAAACACCTGGAAACATGAGAGTATTTATTTTAAGGAAAAAGAAATGTTGATGCAACAAAAGGAAAGGACAAGGCTGACTTAGTTAATTATTCAGATACTCTAGGCTGTGGCTTCCATGGCTAGGAAGGTGTGTGGGCTGCTTGGACAAAGAAACAGTAGTGAAAAGGAAGTCTCAAGGGTTCACTACTAACAAATATTTACCAGAGTAACATCCTTTCTTTCTTTGAGTTGTTATAGATACTAGAGCAGGAAAGAAAGCAAGCATGAAGTATGTGGCCTTCAGCAAAGCACTTCCTTGTGAGAAAAGAAATTGGTCCGGATGCCATAGCAACTAGGAGACCCTTCACCTGGCTTAGTGACCTTTCCTCATGTCTATCACTAAGCGTAGAGGGTGGTTTTTTAAAAATATATTTTTATTGCCCTAACCTGTTTGGCTCAGTGGATAAGAGTGTCGGCCTGCAGACTGAAAGGTCCCAGGTTCAATTCCAGTCAAAGGCATATACCTGGGTTGTGGGCACATCCCCAATAGGGGGTGTGCAAGAGGCAACTGATCAATGTTTCTCTCCCATCGATGTTTCTAACTCTCTATTCCTCTCCCTTCCTCTCTGTAAAAAATCAATAAAATATTTTTTGAAAAAATTAATTGATTTCAGAGAGGAAGAGGGAGAGAGAAAAACATCAATGATGAGAGAAAAGCATTAATTGGCTGCCTCCCTGCACAACCCCAATGGGGATAAAGCCTGCAACCCCAAATGTGCCCTTGACTAGAATCGCACCCGGGACCCTACAGTCTGCAGGTCAATGCTTTACCCACTAAGTCACACTGGCCAGGGCTGGCAGTCTGTTTTAAGCAGCTCTCCAGGGAATTCTGGTGCAGATGAAAGTGAGCGAATCACTGATGCACAGCACTGATCTTAAGCTAGAGAATCACCTGAGAACTTGGAAAACTCTTCCCTTTGGATCTTGTTTCCAGAGATTCTGACTTGATTAGTGTGGGGTGTGGCCTGGACATCAGCATTTTTAAAGCTCCCTTAAGTGATTCTACTGAAGAGCAGAATTTGAGAACCACTGGTGGGGACTTTTAGTACTCGTGTGGCTAGCACAGGCAGCATCAGCCCACCTGAAAGCTTGTTAGGAATGTAGCATCTTGAGCCTTACCCTAGAACAGTGGTTTTTCAACCTTCTGGCCCTTTAAATACAGTTCCTCATGTTGTGACCCAACCATAAAATTATTTTCATTGTTACTTCATAACTGTAATGTTGCTGCTGTTATGAATCGTAATGTAAATATTTGATATGCAGGATGGTCTTAGGTGACCCCTCTGAAAGGGTCGTTCGACCGCCAAAGGGGTCGTGACCCACAAGTTGAGAACCACTGCCTAGACCTACTGACTCAACCCTGTATTTGAATAAGATCCCAGGTGATTTGTATGCACAGGACAGTTTGAGAAGCACTGGTGGAGGGCTGTATGAGGGCCTGTGATGCTGCTGGTCCTCACTGAGTAAAGACAGGAGGGAAGAAGATGGAACCCAAGTGAACTGAAGTTGTCTTGGAGAACAGCAGATGTATTAAGTGACACCAGCTATATCAAAGCCACATTTAATATGGTGAACTCCTACAGTCCTTAAGTTTGTACACCAGAGTTTATGTGTATATATGTTTCTTCTGTGGAGAGGAACCATCACTTCCATCAGATTTTCAGTAAGGTATTTGACTCTTGAATGAGTTTAGTATTTAGGTCACGTCACCTTTCTTGAGAGCTTGTTTGGAGGTTCTAGCAGGGGAGCGCAGCTACTCGTATACCCTTGACCGAAGACCGGTCCTCTCCTCTGGGGGGAAGGTCGTCCTCTTCGACCGAGTGCGCAGCCCCCTCTGGGAGGGACGCACATGGATCGGTGAGGGAGGAGGGGGACACCCGCCTAGCCAGCCAGATCAGCCGAATCAACCCTGGCGATCAATGGGGTGACAGATGTCGCAGCCAGATCGCCCTCACATCCACGTCACCTTTCTTTAAAAAAAAATATTTTTATTGGTTTCAGAGAGGAAGGGAGAGAAAGAGAGAAACATCAATGATGAGAGGCAATCATTAATTGGCTGCCTACTGCATGCCCCCTACTGGGGATCAAGTCTGGGACCTTTCAGTCCACAGGCCGATGCTCTATCCATTTAGTCAAACTGACTAGGGCTCACATCATCTTTTGTATAGAGTATCAGGGAAGTGTGTTAGCAGTAACATTTCCAAAAAAAGATTTAGAAGTTTTAGTTGATAGCTCACCTAAAAATGAGCCAACAGTTTGGGATGACTTTCAGCAAAGACAAGGTGATCCTACACTGTGCTATAGGAGTTGATTATCTTCAAAGAAGATTATTGTCTTGATTTCCTTGGTGCTTGTCACACTTTATCGCCATTGTATCATCTTCCATTCTGAGCATTTCAGTTCAAAGAGGTTGTATAGAGGAACTGGAGATATTCAAAATGAGCAGTAGAAGTGATGGAGACAGCCTGAAACTGTGCCATATGGAGAATGATTGAAGGAGCTAGAAGACAGATGGGGTGTGAGAGCTATTTTCAATAATTGCAGACCTATTCAGTGGAGAAGGAATCAGATCTGTATGCGACCAAAGGATAGAACTTGAACCAGGGTGGAAGCTGCTGGGAAACAGAATTAGACTCAGTATATAGGTAGATCTTTCTTAGCAGTCAGCACTGTCTAAGCATGGAATGGACTCCTGGATGGCGTAAGCTCCTGATGCTGGAAGCATCTAATCTGGATGATAACCTGACAGGTGTTTTGGTAGAGGGTGAGTGTGAGTCAGTATTAGGTTCCAGTGATTGTGACAGAAAATCCCAAACAAATTTTTCTCCCTCACTGGAGGTAGGCAGCAGTGCAGGTATATTGATTTTATCATTACCAGGGGCTAAGGCTCCTGTGCTGCTCCATTATTTTTATTTTTTTTAATATATATTTTATTGATGTTTTACAGAGAGGAAGGGGAGGGATAGAGAATTAGAAACATCAATGAGAGAGAAACATTGATTAGCTGCCTCCTGCACACCCCCCATGGGGATGTGCCCACAACCAAGGTACATGCCCTTGACTGGAATCGAACCCGGGACCCTTCAGTCCACAGGCCAACGCTCTATCCACTGAACCAAACCAGTTAGGGCATTATCTTAATGTACTAGCTCTGGTTCAAGATAGTTGCTGGATTCTAGCCATGTTCTAACAGGAAGGAGGAGGGGTTGAAGAAGCACATGTCCCTTCCTGTAAGAACATCCCCACCTCCTTAAATCACAAGGCCACTTCCAATAGGCAAAGCTGAGTCACACAGCCACATGCAAAGCAGTCTGGGAAACAGTCTTTATTCCAGGAAACCATGGATCCCATGATAATGAAGGTGGGGAGGGTGGATATTTGGAGCCAAATAGCAATCACTATCAGTGGAGGAGCTAGACACTGAAATAGACCAGATTATTTTATATTCTTCCCTGTTCTGAGATCCTGTTTATTTGGGGGATGGGGAGCTTATATTTATTGGCCTTAAATTTTTTTATTTGTTAATCCTCACCTGAGAATATTTTTTCATTGAATTTTAGGAGGGAGGGGGAGAGACAGAGAGAGAGAGAAACATCTATGTGAGACACATCAATCGGTTGCCTCCCACACACACCCCAACTGGGGCTGGGGTGCTGGGGATCGAGCCTACAACCAAGATACATGCCCTTGACTGGGAAATGAACCTGGGACCCTTTAGTTCGAGGGCTGACACTCTACCCACTGAACCAAACTGGCTGGGGCTTGAGATCCTGTTTAATGCTGGAGGCATAATCTGCATCAAGCTGTGCTCATCTGCCCAAATAACATGAAATGCTGACATTTTTTTTCTAATATGTTTTTATTGATTTTAGAAAGCAAGGAAGGGGGAGGGAGTGGAGAGAGAGAGCAAGGAAAACATTCTGCAGCCACCTGATCCAGTGCACAACCCTGGCATGTGCCCTGACTGGGAATCAAACCAGTGACCTTTTGGTGCATGTAATAATGCTCATCCAACTGGGCCACACCTGCTAGGGTGAAATACCGAAATTTTGAACAATGTTTTTCTGTAACTTCAAAAAGAGATGAATAGAGATATTTGCAAACTAGAAAAGTAAGTCATGTAAAGCCAGGGGTTCACTGTTTTGAGGCAATGAATTAAACTGAAAAGGATTTCCCACAGGCCTGGGTGTTTTTCCATACCAAAGAATTGTGAGAAGAATTGGGGATGTTTTCTCAGTAGATGACCTATTAAAACCTGCACCCTTGCCCTAACCGGTTTGGCTCAGTGGATAGAGCATCAGCCTGTGGACTGAAAGGTCCCAGGTTTGATTCCGGTCAAGAGCATGTACCTTGGTTGCGGGCACATCCCCAGTAGGGGGTGTGCAGGAGGCAGCTGATCAGTATTTGTCTCTCGTCGATGTTTCTAACTCTCTATCCCTCTCTCTTCCTCTCTGTAAAAAATCAATAAAATATATTTTTAAAAAAACCTGCACCCTTGCTTGGGTTTATTGAATGGATGTTTGGGTTTTGTTTTGTTTTTACTTTTTATTTTGAAATAATTGTGGGTTCACACATTGTTAAAAAATAAGACAAAGTAGTTCATCTGTCTACGTAGTCCCAGTGGTACCATCTTACATAAATATAGAGAGCAGTGTCAGACTAGGAAATTGACATTGACACAATACAGTTAGCTCTATTACAGACCTTGGATTCCACCAGTTTTTACAAGTATGTGTGTGTGTGTATAATTCTGAGATTTTGCCATGCCTGTAGATTTGTGTAACTGCCACAGTGATCAAGACACAGAACTGTTCAAAATGTTCTTTATGTTTTAAAAGTAGTGTCTTTTCTAAGTACAAATAGAATTTTCTGTTTCCATTTAAGTTAGCGCTTTTATGAACATCGTTTCTTTTTTGCTTCGTCTTTAAATTCTTGTTTGTAAGTACTGAGGGAACATGTGAATGGCTTCCAGGCATTCTAAATACTAGCTTTTTTCTTTTCTAGAGGCTACATGGTGATGGGAGATTCTTTCAACACATCTCTCTTCAAGCAGACATTCCAAAGGATTTTTAGTAAAGACTTTAATGGAGATTTCCGAATGGCATTTGGTGCTACTTTAGAAGTAAAGGTACAGTTGTTAAAACTTTAATGGAAGAATAGTGTTCTTACTTATTTAGTAGTCAGACTTCTGAAAGCCCCAACCCGTGAGACACAGGTAAATTAAAAGATTGTCAACAACGTGTATGCATTCTATTTTTTTTATTTCCTTTTTAAAAAATGTATCTTTACTGTTGAAAATATTACAGATGTACCCTTTTCCCCTATCCCTTCACTTCCTAGGATGGCCTGTTTATTAATGTTCTGTAAGAGTTGTCTGGCTCTCCTGTAGGCTCTGCTCTAGGACAGTAGGTTTAGAAGAGGTGGTGGGTTGAGCACAGAGGCAGCCCCTCTCATCAGCAGAGGTAACACAAGAAAACACTGAATGTGGAGCATTCCCCAGCTGTTGGTATGGGTCACTGCATGCACAGAACCTTGGTTTATGTTTAGTGTCTGCCCGAAGTGAAGCCAGAGTGCGCTAAAATAGTGCAGATTGTATTTGGGTTTTGTTTTCCCGTTAGGACTGATAGGGTCCTATATACTTGATTATAAATCATTGCAAAAACATTAAAAGGGGCCGTTAGAACATATGATTGGAATCAGTACTTTGAGAGTTGGAGATTATTGTTAAATCATCTTTGTTAAACTTCAGACAACATTCTCAAATGTTTGAAGGTTTTTTTAATATGAAGAAGTAAAGTCAATTTCAATTAAAAAGTATTAAGTGTGTTTGTTGGTCTTGTCATCATGTTGGAGTTCATGAATTAAGTGTTTTGTGTTTCTTTCCCTTTTTTTTCTTTTCCCCCACTGATTTTGACAGTATGTTTATTAAAGCTGGGGACAGTGAAAATAAGGAAGGGTTAGAGATAGAATAAGTGACAGGTGGGGCTGCTTTGCCTCTCTAGAAATGTTACAGGAAAGAAATGAACCCAGGTGGTGCTGCTTTGGCCCACGGGAAAGTCAGAGAAAAAAGGACAGGTTCAGAGGGGTTAACTGCTGCCCAGGATGAGTTGCTGCTGCCCTTTGCTTCCCTGTTAGCAAGTCTCTTGGGGACTCAGAGTTTTGGAGATGTACACCTGAGAGGGAAGAGAGGTGTAAGCGTGCTCCTGAGAGGGAGAGCACCTGAATTAATTATTTTTAAAGCAACACAAGGCAGGATATGCACAGATTAGAAGTTGTAAATAATTAGGACTGTATACGTGGAATTAGAAAAGAGTGTACTATTGTTAGTATAATTGTACAATGTGTACAATGATTTCAATGTTGAGTAAGTTGAAAATGTTGCATCAGTTTTGGAACAAAGATAATACAGTTTCTAAGGGAGGATTTTTACCAAAGTTTTAATCAGATCACAGTGGCCCTAGAAAAGCTTGTAAGAGCATTTGTACCATGATCCATGTGGGATTTCCTCTTGGTGGAATGATAATGCTGCCACGTTTTCCCTCTAGGCTTTAGTGAGAGCAGGGTGGTTCTCAAATGATTTCTAACTTTATACTCTTATTTAATTCTGTTTTAGACCTCTCGGGAACTGAAGATCGCAGGAGCCATTGGGCCTTGTGTATCTCTGAATGTGAAAGGACCGTGTGTGTCAGAAAATGTAAGGAAAACTTTCTTCATTACTCTTACCTCCTGTGCCCTGGGATTAGCCCCTCAGAAATGTTGGAGCTTGATGACCTTTTCTTGTGTTACCTCTGCTGATGTGAGAAAGGCTAAAGATGCTCCAACTCTGAGAGGTGGTTTTATTCCCATTTGTCCGTCTGTCTAAAGGGTCAGAGAGGAGGAAATTGAGGCGCAGAGAGGTTAAGTATCTTGCTCAGGGTTAGAGCTGATACAGCAGAGCTAGAGTGTAGGTCCCTTTGGCCCTACTACCCATGTTTGGGTCACTGGGTCAACGAGTAACAAAGCATTATAGTTAGCACAAGGTAAGCGTTCAGCAAAATCCTTCAGTAATAAACTCCTATGCTTGTTGCTCTTAGAGAAGTATAAAGAAAAGTATAATGAACTCCTGTATACTCACCATTCAGAATCAGTAATTGTTAACTTTTTAAAAAAATATGTATTTTTTTAGTCCTAACCATTGTGGCTCGGTGGATAGAGCTTCGGCCTGCGGACTGAAAGGTCCCATGTTCGATTCCGGTCAAGGGCATGTACCTTAGTTGCGGGCACATCTCCAGTAAGAGGCAGCCAATCAATATTTCTCTCTCATTGATGTTTCTAGCTCACTATCCCTCTCCCTTCCTCTCTGTAAAAAAAAATCAATAAAATTAAATAAATGTGTGTGTATACACACACACACACACACACACACACACACACTAGTGGCCCAGTGCACGAAATTCATGCACATTAAAAGGGGATTAATTAGAGGAAATATTTTAATATTGCTATTTGCCCTTTCTCTATAATAGAAGTGTCAGAGATTAAAGAAAATTAGTAAAACGTATATGAAAATCTTCCTCCTGTCAGAGTCGGGTGCACCATGGAACCCAGAGTCAAGTCTTCAACCACCCACGTGCACCTCAAAATCGCTCGAGACCCAAACCTGTATGGCTCCCCTTCATTGGGTTAGATCCAGACTTGGCTGGTCCCACCCTGTCAAGCCCTGCCAGGTGGGGGGGTGCAGCCTCAGGTCCCCTGGGTGCCAGGGCAGGGGGGCACAGCCTAAGGTCCCCCATCAAGCCCTGCTGGGTGGAGGGAGTGGCCTGTGATCCCCCAGCCTGGAGCCGGGGCAGGGGGCACAACCTGAGGTTCCCTGGCCCAGCACCAGGGTGGAGGGCACACCTTGAGGGCCCCTGTCAAGTCCCACTAGGTGGGGGGCACAGCCTCAGGTCCCTTGGCCTAGGGCCAGGGCAGGGGGCATGGCCTGAGGTCCCCCAGCCTGGCACCAGGGAAGAGAGTGTAGCCTGAGTTCCTCTGGCCTGGTGCCAGGGCGGGGGGAACAGCCTGAGGTCTCCTGTCAAGCCCTGCGGGTGGAAGGCACGACCTGAGGTCCCCTATCAAGCCCCATGCTGGAGGTGGGTGGGCGCGCAGCCTCAGGTCCTTGCTGATTGCTCCTTAAGGCTCATTATGGGAACTTAGCCTCAGCTGTGGGTGCAAATTGACCGGAGTGATGGTCAATTTGCATATTCCCTCTTTATTATATAGGATATTTTAATTGATTTCAGAGAGGAAGGGAGAAGGAGAGAGAGATAGAAACATCAATGTTAAGAAAGAATCATTGATCAGCTGCCTCCTACACGCCCCCCACTGGGGATCGAGCCCACAACCTGGAATTGAGCCATGATCTCCTGGTTCATAGGTTTAGCACTCAACCACTGAACCATGCCAGTCTGGCAATAGGTGTTTTCTCTAAGAGAGCATCTCACGTTCTCGACATGTCTGATTGTTTCCTTGTGGTGGTGTTTAAGATGTTTCTTTCCTCCCTGTGTTCCTGTAAAGTGGAAGTAGGCTGTGAAAGTGTGCTTAGATTCATGCTGAACCTTTTACCCAGCATAGTTGGTGAGTGATCTGTATACTTCGTGCTGTGTTTCATCAGAGGCACCTCAGTCCTGGCATCCTGTGTTAGTGAACCTGCGATTCATCATGTGGTGAAAGTGATGACTGTCCCACATCTTTCCATTATAAGGGCACATTTTCCCTTTGCCATTAGCTAGAAAAACCTTGTTTGCTTTTTACCTAATGGTTTTAGTATCCATTGATTATCCTTACTTGAATCAGTATATTTCATTGGAGGTTATAAAATGGTAATTTCTTATTTCTATCTTTATAGTTCCTCTGATAAAAGCAGAGCAAATGCTCATGTAAGAAATTTGAGAAAATGTACCTTTGGAGCTCTACAGGGTTTGTGGCCATGTTGGACCTTGGAGCTCCAGGGGAAGAAAACAGTTTTTTCCTGTACATGTCTTAGCTTCATTGACTAGGGCTCTGCAAATTAGACTGACAAAAGACCCGTTAACAAGCGGAAAACAGTCAAGTTTATTAATTGTGTACCATACATGCACACATCACACATATAGACTCAGTGATGAGTAACTCAAAGGGCTGGTTAGAACTTGGAACTAGTATCATCTTAACAAAAGAACAATAAATTTGTAGAAAAGGGACAAGACAGAGAAAAGGGACTCAGCTTCTAGGGTGTCAAATTGTGGAAAAGTAGATGTATAGGGGAAACTAATGGAAGATAAGGTTATTTCAGCCAGGTTTGTTCTATAGACTCCTCTGGGCTGATATGCATTTGATGTTGTCTTTGATGATTAAAAATCATTCTGCTGCCTGACTGGTGTGGCTCAGCGGTTGAGCATCAACCTATGAACCAGAAAGTCGGTCACACACAGTTCAATTCCCGGTCAGAACACATGCCCAGCTTGCAGACTCCATCCCCAGTGTGGGGCATATAGGAGGCAGATGATCAATGATTCTCTTATCATTGATGTTTCTATCTCTCTCTCCCTTCCTCTTTGAAATCAATAAATAACATATTTTTAAAAAATCATTCTGCACTTCCTGGTAGAGAGGGGAAAGCAGAGTTTTTGTTGTGTCTGCTCTTTTTCAATTCTTCAGCTCAAAATAATCCTTGTATGAGAGTGGTATCTTTTGGGATGGCATACTCTGAACCCCTTGATCTCATCATTTGAAACTTTCAGAAAGTTCATATAGTAAAAATTGAGCTGGTGGGTATAGAGAGAAATTCGGGAGAATGGGTTAGCAAGGCAAGAAAGGCATGCAAGCTTCTTTTTCTTCTTTATCATTTTTCCTGGGTGTGGCTCTTTCAGCAGATGTTACCTGCTTTTAGAAATGCCACTAAAAGGGAAGATTAATATCCATGAATTCATCGATTTTACAGTCTTGCTTTGCTGACACTGACGAAACAGAGTTTGTTCTCTCCACTCTCCACCTTAGAGCTGCTATGTAATTTCACTTCAGAATCTCCCTTTCCCCTCTGACCATTACTACCCTGAGATTGTGGCTAGCTACATAGGCTCCCGACATGGCTTCATGTCAAGACCACACTGATATGAGCTCTACTCACCTGATAGTGTGCACTTTGGGTGGATTCAGAGTAAAATAGAAGGAACATAGAGTGGAGTGCTCCACCCAGGAAAGATGGCCTCTGAGGTGTGGGAGAGGGATCCTGGCAGCTGTCCCTTCATGAGGGACATGAGCTCTCTCCTCAGAACCACAAACTCCAGTCTCTCCTCACGTGACCCTAGTCTGCTCTGCCTTACCTCTGCCAAAGCCCAGGGTCCCTTTAGAAACCTTCCATTTGAAATGATGGAGTGAACATATACTCAAGATTCTACTGAAATGACAGCAAAGATATATTTAAAGCATCAGGCAAATCAATAGGTTGGAAATTGACAGAGCATGTTATCGAGAACGCCAGAACATTTAAGGATTTTTTTAGAAAGTAGAAAGCAGAAGGATCAAGATGGTATCAAAGATGGTGGATTGATCATATACACAAGCTTCAAGTCCACCACAGACTGCTAGAAATAACAGGAAAGAGATGAGAATTTTAATAATGCTGCTGGATCCCAGAAGAACCCTGAAAGGGACATGGGATTGCATGAAGGAAGAAATTACAGGCTGAAACACAGGAGGAAGAGGTTACCTGTGCTGGATGGGAAGGGCTTTGAGGTGCTCCAGGGCTCTCTGGCATCTCACAGACAAAGGTAAGGGGCATGCAGGGAGCAGGTTTGTGTGAGGAGGAGGGGATATCTGGAAATGCTAATGCAGGGCCTCAAAGGTGGCAGTATATTAAAATCCAGTTGAACTGGGGGGACCTCAGCATGGACCTGAGCACCCTGGGGTTCCCCCAGGACTTCAAACCTCATATGACATGTTTCTCTTTGACAGCCTTTTAGCTATGTTCTAATCTCCGTGAACTCCACCCTCATCTCTGTTGACTAATCATTAGCTCTTCTCAGTTTCCTTTCCTCCGCAGGAAGTTACCCAGAAAGTGGCCTTACCTCTGGGGACTCAAATTTATGCCTCGGGTGCATCAATTTCCTTCATCCCTTACACTTGCTCCTCTGTTTCCAAATGTCATGAATTTTCTCTTGAACCAGCAACTGCAAATACCAGCACCCCAGAGCTTTTTATAATCTGGGCTTGCTGGCTTTTCACAAACTGTCACAGCTTGCCTCAGAGAAATACTTATTAAAATATATTTGCAAGGAAAAAGAAAAAAAGTGATATCATGACTCTTAATGCATAATCACATTACTTTCTAAACATGGCGTTCCTCTTTTTTCATATTTTTATTGATTTCAGAGAGGGAGGGCAAGGGAAAGGAAGAGAGAAACATTAATGATAAGAGAATAACTGATCGGTTGCCTCCTGCATGCCCCCTAATGAGGA
>PVJC01050713.1:0-11982 GCA_004026665.1 Murina feae | reverse complement strand
TTTTTAAAATAAAATAAAACGAAAGTCAAGCCATACCCCTCCCCTGCCCCAAACTCCCCAGTGGTTTCTCTGAGCCATCAGAATCCCAAGGGAAGTTCCGGCACTGACTGGCAGCCCTAAGGGATCTGCCCCAACTCTGGCCTCCACCTCACCCCCCACTCTCCCACCAGCCACCCCAGCCTGGCTGCTCTTCAGAGGCCGACAGGGTCCTGCCTCGGGGCCTCTGCCCTCCTGCGCCCCTGCCTGGACTGTGTCCTTCTCGCTGTCCACCTGGCCGGCTCCACGGCTCCTCCAGACTTCTGCTCCACGGTTGTGGCTCCTTGGTAACACCTTTCTTTGGCCACGCTACATACGACCCCAGCACCCCACTCCCGGAGCCGAGCCCCCTCCCTGCATTGATTTGCTCTGATGTCATCAGCTGACACCTTTACCTGCCTCCCTCCCCTATTAGGAGATGAACCCCATGAGAGGGATTTTTGTCTGCTTTGCTTCTTGCTGGATTCCCGGTGCCCGGAACAGCACCTGGCATAGAGTGGGCTCTCAACAACCCTTTGTCGGATGACAATTCGTGAGGCTGGAGAGCTGCAGAGTATAGAAGAGAACAGCAGCGCATGGGAAAGGGACCAGAGCCTACTCAATCCCGTCTCCCCATGGCCCATATCTATGCATCAGGCCATTCATTCAACGTGCATGACGGCCCACCATACCCCACACAAAATGCTGGAGGCTGGGTGCTGTGCAGAGCAGGACAGGTAAGATCCTTGCCTTCTCCGTCCAGCTGGAGAGGCAGACAATGCGGAGTAACCCTGCGGGCAGTGGAAGGTGCGGTAAAGGAGAGAGCGCACGGTGAGTGAGCTGTGGAGGGAGGGAAGGAGGTCCGACACGCAGACCTGGTGGTCATGGATGGCTTCTCCCAGGGCGTGCGATAGAGCAAAGACCTAGTGGAGTGAGGGGACCCGCTGTGGGGCACAGCTCAAGACCTGCAGGCCTCCCTCCATCCCTTCCTTTCTGACCCTGCCCTCTCAAGCTTGGATGACACCCCACACCACAGGTCTGCCCCAGCTTTCACGCCTCCCTCTTGGTCAAGCTGGAAGTTTCCCACAGAGCAAGCTACCGCCTCCTGACTTCTGAGTTGTGTGCCCTGGCCCTCTGCCTCCTTTCTTTGGTATAAAGCCACCTTTCATCTGGAAAGGCAATGCGCCCATCCCAAACCTGCCACGTCCCGCCCCCTCCCCTGCTCGTAGCTGAGCTATGGCCCTTGTGATTACAAGTTCCACATCGTGCAAAAATGTTTAGAATATTCCTTAAAGGGAGCTGCCCCGGCAAGAGGTGGGCTCTTTTGGCCCTTTTTCCTTTCTTCCAACTGAGGCCTGGAATGTGGACGTGATGGCTGAAGTCCAGCAGCCATTTTGGACCCGGAGGCAAACTTGATGGAGATGCTATGGAAAAGTGGAAGCCCAGGGCCTTGAAGACCAAGGAGCTACCAAACGAGCCTCAGACTGCTGTCTTCTGGACTCCTTTATGCAATATATGTTTATATGTATATATATTTCCATTTGTTGAAGCTACTGCTATTGGGTCATCTAACCCCAGCTGATGCAGGCCAGGGCGGCAGCGTGACTTTTATGAATCCTGGCACATTGTCCTTCATGCGCTCCTCCCTCCATAAACGCTATTAGAAAGTGTGTTTTACAACTGTGTTGGCATCAAGGCAGCTGTAATCTGGGCTGGATTCATTATTATGTCTCCGTGATGATTATGTCCATAACTTTCTCCTGATTTTAAAGAAATGAAAATGGAAACAGTCGTGCGGGTCCCTGACAGATTCAGGGGTCTAGACCCCGTGCCTTCTGGGCCTCGTGGAGACATCTCCCTGAGACTCAAGCCTTGTCTTGCTTGACCCCTAATAGAACCTGATGAGTAGATACGATTCTTCTTGTTTTTCAGACCAGGAAACTGAAATCAGAGAGGTGAAGTGAGCTGTCCAGATTTGAGTCCTGGTCCATCCAACTCCAAAGTCTAAGCTCTTGGCTTGGGCCCCAGAAAAAGAGCTCTTTTCAGCACCCAAAAGCAATTCTCCATGGAGCTCTCTTTACTGTTAATGCAAACAGCTCTGCCTACTTAAGAAAACAAGCCCAAATAGAACAAAGCATGTTGGACACGTCTGCCTCTCGGTAGCTGCTTTTTATTTTACTTCGCAGCCTAAACCCAGCTCTGAGCCCCGTCTCTGCAGGAAATGCTTTAAATCCTCATCTTTTAGGCCTGGATTTCCTCGTCCAACTCCACCAAGAAAATAACTCCACTTAGCTTGACAGACTCCACAAATGAAAAGTAAATTATTTTTCTGGAAATGACCCTAAAAATAGCATGGCCTGGGTCTGCTTACAAATACCAGAGGCAATAAGACTGGAGATGTTAGTTTTAAGGGCACAAATGTGTTTTGAAACACAGAGATGCTTCTGCAGCCTCGAGAAGAAGAAAAAAATAGGTTTTCCCGATAGCACGATAAATCAGGTGGGGAAACCACGCTGCAGTGGAAACAGCGTGAACTCTGAGAGGACAGCAGAGCGCGCCATCCATCTTGCACGCCTCCCCCAACGAAGGAGCCAAGGAGCCTGTCGTCACCTCATCACTATGTTTATTTCTTTTCTTGCCTCTGATCGCAAATTAGAAGGCGAGGAAATGTTGATGAAGCAAAGACCAAGGGATTGCTACACTTTGCAATCCCCTGCCTCACAGGGAGAGACGTGCAAATGGAGGCAGCTTTTTCTCTCTAAGCCACAGCAATAGTCATTCAGCCATCCAGCCTTTATTAGATACCTTCTGAATACATTGCACCGTGTTAGACACCAACACCCAACATGCCACCCCACCTTTGGAAAGTGCAGCTAGCTCTCAAGGAGGGCTTAGACCATACACGGAGGGGTCCAGTGCATGATGTTTTCCCCGACTGCAGGTTAAGAATCGGGACACTGGGCCCTGGCCAGGTAGCTCTGTTGGTTAGAATATCATCCCAATACACTAAGATGGCAGGTTTGATCCCCAGTCAGGGCGCATAAATGCAACCAATAAATGCATAAATAGGTGGAACAACCAATCAGTGTTTTTTGAAAAAAAGAATTGGGAAACTGGAGTCAGAGGCCCCACGTTCAAATCCTGCCTCCACCACTTACCTGCAGAAAAGAATTGGGACAAACCAACCTAAGTCTCCATTTCCTCCTCTGCAAAATGGGGGCGATGAGTACCTTTCTCTTAGAAGAGGGAAGATTGAATGAGAATGCACGTCAGGTATTTAGCTCACAGCAATATCTTCTCCATATTAGCTGCATGCAAAGTGCATGGGGGGGGGAGAATTGGGGTTAGCTTCTTCATTTTGGGGAGTTTGTGGGCTGCGAGAATGTTCTGCTTCTGAATCTGGACACGGGTTATACAGTGTGTTCACCGTGTGAAATCTCATTCAGCCATACATGATACACTTTTTTAGGTGCCTGAATAAAAAGTTCACATGCAACAACAGAATCCATAATATTTCGTTGAAAATCGTTGGAATTTCAGCCACATAAGCCACCTCCTTATCTTTTCAAAAACTTTCTCTAAAGCCCGTTTCCTGAAAAAATGCCAGTTGTACGTTAGGGTTATTCCATGGGAAGCGGAGAGACAGACTGACTGCTTCGTCGGGGTCGATACTGAGCCGGCACCACGAGGAACGGGGACAGCAGGAGAGAGTCGGGCAGAAGGGCCCTGGCCAGCGCAGTGCATCCGAAATGAAAGCCCAGGGACTTCTCTGAACCTGGACAAAGCATCAAACTGCCATGGCAACAAATGCATCTGAGACGCTCTACCTGAGGTGGGGGCCAAAGACAAGAGCTGACTTGCACCCCGGGCCTGGGCTGGCACAGCGCTGGGGGGAGCAGGTCCACGGGTACATGTTGGGTTGACTTGGGGGATACACGATCTTCCAGAACAAGGCACAGATGCAAATTCCAGCTCAACCCTGGATTAAATACTGGTCTTCAGTTTTCCCAATAGATGACCTTGGGCAAGTCCCTATCACCTTCGAGCCTCCGTTTCCCCATCTGTAAAATGGGGGGTAGCACCTCCCACTATGCAGGTGAGAACTACAGCAAGTGTCTGACTTGCAGGAGATATTCCGGCAGAGGCAGCTATTATTCTTGAACTGAATTGAATCTGACAGAAGACAACTCCTTGGAGCACAGACAGGCTGTGGAAACAACTTTGCTCTTTTCCTGCGTCTCATTTCTGGCAGGAATGTCCACAAGCAGAGATGCGGCCTTTACGTTGAGAGTTCCAGGGGAGCAGCTGTCCCCACACTGTCCGCTCTGAGACGCTGGCTGTGGCAGAGGGGATTTCAAAACCTCCGGGGCCCTGGACGGCCAGGCTGGAGCGCACCGGGTGTATAATGGAAACACGGATATAACCACGACTAGGCGGCTCATTTGCAATAATTAGGCACGGGTTGGTTCATTCTTTCAAGACTCTCAACAGCCTTCCGGGGGCTGCAGTGATCGACTCTGTCAACAGCATTGCACGCAGCTGTCTGGAGACTTCTGCCTGGACAGCCTGCTGACTCATTTTAACACGCGCACTCGCACACTTTCTTGGTTCATTCACAGGCAGGTCTGAGCAGAAGTGCTGGGCGGAGATTCCGTTTGGGAGGCGTAGGGAGGGAGAGTGGGCTGGGGAAAGACTTGGATGGGAAGTTCTGAGCTCAGGGGGAGCAAAGAGGGAGGAAGGGGACACCATGCCCTGCCCCTCCCCCTAACATCCTTCCCACACTTGCTACCTACATTGCTCAGCAAGCATATTGCTCAGTTCCAGGCCTCCCTGCATTTGCCCCTTCCCTCTGCTCTCCCTGTAACATCCCACCCCCCTCCTCCCTCTGGGAAATTCCCACTCACCTAAGGGACACCCACTGCCCTGTGGGAAACTTTGCGACACCTCCCGGAGTTAGCTACACCCTTATGCTCTGTGAGTCTTCATTCATTCTTTCTCTATAGGTTCACTGAGCCTCTGCCATGTGCCAGGCTCTGAGCTACACCCTGAGGTCAGAGAATCAGAAAGGCCAGCCCTGTGCCATGAAGCCACGGTCTAGTTGCTAGAGTCTAGCAGAAAAGACAGGGGTGCCTGTAAGTCCTCAGGAGACATGGTGACAAGTAGAGACGTGCAGGGAGCAGGCCTGGGAGGAGGGTGTCTCCCTTGTCTGGGGAGCAGCCACGCCATCACAGGGTGTTGTGTAAACTAGAATATAAAGCATGACTAAGCACTAGCGGAGAAAGAGGAAGAAGGAGGGGAGGAGAGAGAGCTCCAAGGTAAAAGGAAATGATGGTCAATGCTGCGATCAGGCAGAAGAGACCCTGGCCCCTCCCCGAAGAGAAGGAGGGAGGGAAGCTGGAGCTCAAAGAGTGAAGGGGACAGAAGGGCAAAGCCTGTGGGGAAAGGGCTAAAGGCCACAGCAAGCGGTGGAGAGTGCCTGGGTCCAAGAACAGGCTCCTATCCTAAAGCGATGGGAAGCCAGGAGGATTTTTAAGTGTAGAGGAAAGAGATGCTAGGCATGTACGAAGGTTATCTGGCTGCAGGGTGGAAATCTCGCGGGTGCGGGAGGAGTGGGAGCAGAGGTGGGAGCACAGGAATCAGACCGTCCTGGGCATCCACGCAGCTGGGAGAGGGTGGTGCAGTGGGGGTGAAGAAAAGTGGATGGACCTGCTGGAGACAGAAGAGAAAGGATCTGCTAGACACTGGAAGGGGGAAGGGGAAGAGGCGGGGTTGTGTAGGATGCCCAGGGTTCTGTTCTGAGCTGCCTGGTGAGAGGTGTTCACTGCCATGGAGAAGGCTGGGGGAGGGGCAGGGTGCTGGGGTGGGGAGCTGGGTCCTGGTTCAGGCTTTGGGCTTTGTGTAAGTGCATCTCGCTGTGGATATCCACAGGCAGTCGGGTAGGGACCTGGGTAGCGGGATTTTCAGCACTAACCTGAGATGCTCAGGGGCCGATAACAGGGGCCTCGGTGCTGCCTTCCCTTGCCGGCTTTCTGTCCAAGCACACCAGCGGATGTCCGTCCCTGTCCCTCCAGGTTACACCTGGTCCCCCTCCTGGACTTGGTGTTAAACTGTGCCACTTGAAGCCCAAGGTGACAATCTTGAACCTCGAGTATCCCAAACTGGCCCCCGCAGCTACCACCTCAAACTTCTCTCCACCAGGAGACACTCAGGCCCACTGGGAAGCAGACACCATAGGCCGCCTTCCCAACCGCCATTTCTCCTTTCTTCTTGGCAACTGAACCTGGATACCAATGTGCCCAGCACCGAGGGAGACGCAAGAGCAATGTAAGCCAGTCACAGTCACCCTTTCCCACTTTGCCAATGAGCGGTCCTGGCTAAGCATGTGACCGACCTGCTTCTAGCCAGTGAGCTGCACAGGGAATTCTGTGAGAGACCGCTCTCCCTGATAAAGGGACAGTCACGGGAGGAGAAAGGCTTTTGTCTGCCTTCTCGCCTTTCCTGCTGGGATCACAGTCATGGGCAGATGGGATGCCTGGAGCTGCAGCAGCCATCCTGTGACCCCAAAGCAACAAGCCGAGGGATGAGAATCCACTCGAGGGGGCTGGGAAGAGGCGAAGGGAAACCGTACACTGGGTCCTCGGCGTCATCATTGACTGGCAGACCGTGGGGCCACCCATCCTTCAGGGACAGAGCGTCCTGCGAGCCCTGTGACATAGCCACTCCATCCCTCTGGCCAGACTTCACAGACCCAGCTCGTTTCCTGTGCCCACCGCTCAGGCTCTGGATGAGGCGCAGAGCCAGCAGGAGCAGCACCGTCTCTGCCCTCCTCCGTCCGTGTGCCTGCGGGTTCTGTGTTTCTCCTTAGCGTCCATCACACTCCGGACACAACGTATTTGTTTATTCTTGGCCCTTTGTGTCCATCCTTCCCCCTCGCTCTGGGACTTTCTCAAGGTCCGTTCTCCGCGGCGTCTCAGCGCGTGAGGCAGGGTGTGGGCAGCACCACGGCTCAGTCCGTGTTTGGGAATGAAAGTGAATAGACGCACACGTGCACTTTTGGGGAACAGGGCTTTCGCCAGGTTCTCAAAGGGACCTGTGCACCAAAGGAGATCATGGGCCACTGACTTCACTGACCTCCTCGAACCCTTCGCACTTTGCTGGGGAGTGAGGAAGATTCAGCCTGAGCCCTGGGAGACTGGCCCATTCAAAACACTGGACCAGCAGCACCTGAGCAGTGGGCCTCCGCCCAGTGAGCAAGGAAGCCTTCCTTCCGGGATTGGGCAACCCCCTCCCCACCCCCTGCAGGAGCTTGGTGAGTATCTATTGAACTGAGTCCTAATCGGAACTAAAAGGCAGAGTGTCCACAGAAATCAGCCACACGCATTTGAGCATCACCAGCCTCTCAGGGACCTTGAATTAAAGTAGGTTCACTGACCCCCCACGAACCCAGCACTGTGCCCGTGGGCAGGGCAGAAAGATGGGGGAGCCGTGCCTTCGCAGTTCACAATGGAGCCGAGCGGACAGACAAGGACAGTGGCGGTGAAAATCCCGTAACTCGCATCTCTAGCCGGTGGAGGAGTGGGTTCAGCCGGCCTGGGCACCAAGCTTGAGTTGAATAAACAGTGTCACCAGTATTTTACAAACGACCTTGGCAAAGTGATGCATGGTGGCGAAAAGAGGGCTCGCCACAGCCCGGGCAGCTTCTGAAGGAGATGCGGTTTGTCAGCCGCAATTTTCAAACCAATTAGATTTATGGTGTGGAGTCAGATACACAGACCAAGGTTTGCAAAAAATCTGGTAAACTTGGAATCGCTGCAAATTCCAACCTCCACACGCTCCCTGCTTGGCCAGAGCTTGCTGAGTTACTTAGCAAGGAGGGCGCTGGCATCTGTGTGGCAGTGTGGCTGGGAAATAGTTAACTGGAGGTTTCCTGCCGCCACTTGCAAGGTCTAACTCGGCTCCAAAGGAGCAGCAGCAGCTCAACCTCTCCGCCCCTCCCCCCCCTCCTCCAAGCTCCTCCAAACTAACACCTACTCCAGGGCCCCATTGGTTTCCTCTGGGCGGCCTCGCAGTGCCTCCGGAAACCGGCGAAGAGGCTCCACACTGCAGTTCCCACTGTTTCAATTTGCTCTTCCAGGTGAGCTGCATCAGAGGAGAAAGGCATTAAAATAAAATGCGAATCTGAGCAGCCGCTTTCTGCCTCCCGATTCCTCACTTGGGTTTTCCTACATCGGTTTCACCTCCCCGGGCCCCACGGAGCGAGCTCCACTCTGAGCTGTCCAAGGAGCCCTATGTCACCAAACTTATTACCCCCCACTCTGCTTCCTTTTCTGTTGACAGGGCCCTCTGAGCAGAAAAAAGCCTCTTTTAGGGAGGGAGGGAGAGAGAAGGGGACTAACAGGGCGCGTGTCTGGCAGGAGGCAGCCACCTTGGCGGACATTTTCACTTAATAAACACAATAGCCCCATCGGGTAGACAACATCATTCCTCTTTTACAGACGTGGAAACTGAGGCCCAGAGAAGGGAATTCTTTAACGGGGATCTATGGGCTCAGGTTTGCCTTCTGTTGAAAACCTGAATCCATTATCTGTCTCATTCACCGAGCTCTTGTGGCCATGGTCTGACCACACTGGCCTCTGACGTCGTCCTGGGATTAGCAGAGCACAGACAAGAATCTTCCATTAGGGATTTAACACGGGCAGCAGATGCACACGGCTAGTGGCCGGATAAATGAGTACAGCTGCCAGAGAGAAATGACTACTTCAGCATTTTGTACTTCGCACCACTATTTTATCAACAAGTGTATGGAATTAATAAAATTATTTTAAAGCCCCCAAAGGAATCATCCAATATATTTTGAATACATAAATTTGTAAACATTACAGAATGTTAAGCACTGCAATGAACAGATAAAATAAGAGTGATACAATTTAAAAAATAAAATATAACATAAATGGTACATATCATTTATTTAATATAAATTACTAACAGACAACACTTACTAAAGCATTACAAAAATAAATTCAACATTGAATAAAAATAAAAAGGGATTGTATATACTAGTAATTGGGAAATTCTGAAATACGATATCATTTGATTCTTCAAAGACATCATTGAAAATAAAAAGATATGCCAATGATGTCATATTTGAGTCTCAAGCATTTTGTTGTGAAAATGTGTTCAGCTGTTGAAAAATATTCGTGTCCTGTACTCATCAGAGGAATGGAGAGGAGTTAGCCAATCCAAATTTTTGTCTCTGATGCCTTCACATTCAGGTAATCTGAGGGCTTTTGGAAGAACTTACTTCTTTGCAGAGAGTGAAATTTATTATTGGTAAGAGCCTGGAGTTTTTGTTTTAAAGAAATTGTGACCACTTCAGCTCCAAATTCTTTCATCATAGGATCGTTTGTATCAGCTCTTGCTGCAGAGTCACTTGTATCTGCCTCAGAAGTGTCATGCTCCTGTCCCACTCACATGGAGAATTCTTATGAGTATTTTCTTTGCAACACAAGCTTCACTTTGTTGCATATAAATTTTTTGTCTCCTGACGATAGTGCAGGTGAGAAAGGTAACTTCTAAACAAGTAATCTTTGGTTCAGTGAGAATTTTTAATGCAGCACAAAACTCTCTTGGAATGTCTTAAGATGTAAATGATTCAACTTTCAGACTTCTTTAAATATGAAAATAGCAGTTATGCAGTTATGACTTTTTAAAATGTATTTTGGCACTTAAAAATAGCATAGTATACCAGAACCAAAAAAAAAAGAAAAAGAAAAAAGACTGCAATCATTAGCCCAGTTGCTAGGCTGTGAGAGCAAGCCTGAAGCTAGGGCACAGGTAGGTCAAAGGGGACTCCCTCAAGCAAAATAAGAGAAATCTGAATTAATTTTAGCAACCACATTTAAAAATAAACACAAGATGATGACATGATATTAATGTAGTTAAGGGTTTGTATTTTTTATAACACACTCTTAATTGCTTGTTCTTCTTAATTGCTCACCTCCTCTGAGTAAGTATGCAAATACTAATCATTAGAAATAATTAGACATGCTTGCTATTCTTATAATTATTATCTTTATTTCCAAACAGCACTTTGGTATGTTCATTTCCACAGTTGGAGAAAGACTCTGGCTGGGTCCTTCCCCACAGGAAGGCCCACAGATGGGGGAACAGCAACCTGAAGTACAAACATTTTGAAGTGCTAGCCATGCACATCCTGCCCAACAACATGACATCTCTTGTCAAGGAGGGGAACGCTGAATGAGTAGTTAAAAGATGAATCAAGAGTTCTGCTGTTGCTGTGAGCTCCTATGGGACTGACGCTCCCACAACCAACACCTGCAAAGTCAAGGGGCAAGGAACACATCTGCCTGGAGACGCTGAGAAGTCAGCCAGACCTGGCAGGTCCTAGAGAGGAGATGAGTTTTGGAAGGAAAAAAATGTCAGGAGGTTGGTTTCCTAACTTGCTATGCTTTTCAGCCTGAGGGCAGGGCACAGTGAGTGCTACAGGGGCAGCTAAAGCTCTGAATTAAAATACAAATTTCATTGAAAAAACACACACAATTGCAATCTTTCTGGCCTGAACAAGCAGAGGTCAGAGGTCAGAGTTCAGAGCAACCACAGCCCCTGGAAAGTGAGGGAGAAATCCGGAAAGGAAGAAGTACAGAGAGAGAAGGTCCTGAAATGCTGTCTATAAACTTTTCCCAAATCTTTGAATTGCATGGGGGAGATCCCAAGCAGCCAAGATAAGGGTTTAAAAACACTGAACTGAGATATTAGCTGCTACTCAAGTGACAAACTTTGCAGTTTTAGTTCAAACAAGTCAATTTGCCTCCTTTACAATAAGTATCAACACTATTTGGAAAGTATGAGAATCTAAAGTCTCCATGAAATAATATTCACAATATCCAATATATGAACCAATCACTCATCATTCAAAGAAATAGGATAATGTAACCCAAGTTTCCAGAGCTGTAGTAACTGCTCAAAGCTATAAAGAAAAATATGCTCATGGTGAATAAAAAGATTTTTAAAAAACACCTCAGCAGGAATAGAAAAAACTGCAAAATGAAACCAAATAGAAATAATTCTTGAAGTGAAAAATACACTGTATGAAATTATAACTTCAATGGACAAGTTTAACAGCAAATTGGAAATGGCAAAGAAAAGAGTTGCTTACCTTGAAAACAGGTCAACAGAAATTATCTAGATTGAAAAACAGAGGGGGAGAATATTCCTAAATAAATGAACAGAACCTCTAATACTTCCAAGACAATATTGAGAGATCTAAGAAGATTATTCAGGCAACAGAGGCTCAAGAAAACAGAAGCCAGGAGAATGACTCTCATAGCCATGGGGCAGGATGACTAGGTAAGTGGTTAGCCATGGGTCTGTGAGAAGGAAGTACCAGATTCAAGAAATATTAGGCAGAAGGAACATTAAGTGTTGATAAGTAATTGGATAAAGACATACAAAAGAAAGGGAAATCTCAAATTTGACTGTAGATATATTATATATACTAGTACATGTATATGTATATACATACGTATGTGTATATACATATACTAATCTCTCTCTCTCTGCTATATAAAGAACTTAAAAATAGAGAGGGGAGGACCAAAAGCCTGTTTAAAAAATTGGCAAAGAACATGAATAGTCAACAGAAAATTAACATAAATGAGACTTAAACATAAAAGAGATCCTCAACTATAGTCATGACAAGAGAAATACAAAGTGAAACTACACTGAGATGTCACTTCTCCCCTATCAAATTGGCAAATTCAAAAGCTTCACACCCAATTGTGCCAGCAAAACTGTGGGGAAGTAGGCACTTAGGATGCTGCTGATAGAAGTACCTAATGGTACAATCCCTAGGAAGAGGAGTTTGGCAAGATCCAACAAAATCACATGTGCATTTGCTCTTTGACCCACTGATCCCACTGTTCGGCATCTATCCTGCAGATATAGCTC
>PVJC01050712.1:0-11724 GCA_004026665.1 Murina feae | reverse complement strand
AGAAAAAAATTAAGGTGGGAAGGAAGGAAAAGAGGAGGGTGGGCAGGGGTAAAGATAAAGGAAAGAAGGAATGTGGGAAGGGAAGGAGGGTAGTAGAAAAATGGGAAGAATGATGATGGAACAGAAGTAGGAAATAAGGAGGAAAGAAAAGTTTATAAATGATGAGTCAGTAGGAAAAGTGTTACATAAAGGAGAAAAACTGTGTGAGAGGAAGAAGCCAATAAGGAAGTCAAACACAATTGTGCGTGAAGGTGATAAGATTAAAAAAGAAAGTTAATAGGGGTGACCAGGCCAGCAGGGGAGGGCAGTTAGGTGATCAAGCAGGCAGGCAGGCAGAGTGGTTAGGGCAGGGAGGCAGGTTAGCGGTTAAGACCTAGAGGTCCTGGGTTATGAGAGTCCCCAAGAACTCCATATTGGAGAGGGTGCAGGTCGGGCTGAGGGACCGCCTCACCACCCCCCGTGCATGAATTTCGTGCACCAGGCCCCTAGTAAAATAATAATAAGGAGAAAACCAAGATGGCAGCATAGGAAAAAACCCGAATTTGCTGCCTCGCACAACCATTTCAAAACCACAACAAAAAGAAAAAAGCAGACACCACCCAGACCCACAGGAAGGCGGGCTGAGTGGAAATTTTACAACTACAAAGAGACTGAGACTCAGAGGAGGTGTGGAAGTAAAGTGCAGAGGTAAGGAGGTGTATAGATAAGGCTTGCAGAAAGGGCTGGCAACTGAGGACACGGTTCTGCTTTTCAATCTGGAGGGAGTCACAAGCTCCAAATGGCTCTGAACTCTAGTTCTAGGCTAATTTCTGGGGATCCAGACTCATACGGGGAGAAGCTTGAATGTCTGGCACTGGGAGAAACTGCAGAGCAGCTTTCTCATGGTGGTGCCAAGGGACACTGAGACCTGGTGTCTCTTAGGGCATGGTTGAGAATCAGCCATAGCTGTTTGCTCTGCCATATTGATTCCCTGAGACCCACCCCACCCAAGCTGCACACAGAGGCTTTTTCATATTAAAGGCTAGGTAGTCTCAGGCAGAACTAAAATAGCATCTCCTTAGAGATCCAAGAGCCAGTGGTCAGAGTGGGACCACCCAGATTATCACTCCTCAGGTCTATAAGGCACACACTCAGGGGGAAGATTCAGTGAGCACCAAAGCCCCACTGAAGCAAGTCTTGCCCCATAAAGGTGTCTCCAGCACAAAAGTTCTCCCACCATAGACACAGCCAAGAGGCCTGGAGGTCCATTCCTCCCAGTGATACCAACAACAATCAAGGCTTAGCTACAACAAGAGTGTGCACAAAGCCCACAAAGGAGTGCACCAAGAGTGTCCACCTCAGATAATTGGGGAGGCTGAGCCACTCAGCCCTATAGGACACCTAGCACAGAAAGCCACTCTATTAATGCAGGGAAGCAGCCAAAATGCAGAGACAAAGAAACAGGTCACAAATGACAGAAATGGAGGAAATCAAACAACTGTATGTTGAGTTCAAAACTGCAGTTATAAGGTTTTTCAAGAATTTTCTAGAGACCTCCAATAAATTTAGTGAGACCCCTGAGGATATGAAAAAGGACCAGCTAGAAATTAAGCATACACTGACTGAAATAAAGAATAATATATAGAGATCCAATAGCAGACTAGAGGGTCACAAAAATCAAGTCAAAGATTTGAAATATGAACACCCAACCGGAAGAGCAAACAGCAAAAAGAATCCAAAAATATGAAGATAGTGTAAGGACCTCTGGGACAACTTCAAGCATACCAACATCAGAATTATAGAAGTGCCAGAAGAAGAGAGAGAGCAAGATATTGAAAACCTATTTTAAGTAATAATGTCAGAAAACTCCCCCTATCTGGTGAAATAAATAGACTTACAAGTCCAGGAAGCACAGAGAATCCCAACCAAAAGGAATCCAAAGAGGACCACACCAAGATACATCATAATTAAAATGCCAAGGGCAAAAGACAAAGAGAGAATCTTAAAAGCAGCAAGAGAAAAGCAGTCAGTTACCTACAAGGGAGCACCCACACAACTGTCAGTTGTTTTCTCAACAGAAAGTTTGCAGGCTAGAAGGAAGTGGCAAGAAATATTCAAAGTGATGAATAGCAAGAACCTCCAACCAAGATTACTTTACCCAGCAAAGCTATCATTCAGAACTGAAGGTCAGATAAAGAGCTTCACAGACAGGAAAAGCTAAAGGAATTCATCACCACCCAACCAGTATTATATGAAACTAGGGGCCCAGTGCACAAAAATTTGTGCACTTGGGGGGGTGTGTGTCCATGAGCCTGGCCTGTGTCCTCTTGAAGTCTGGGACATCTCAGGGGATGTCCACCTGCTGGTGTGCCTCGCCAGCTTGGGTGAGGGGCTGAGGGCCAGCTAGAAATTAAGGCTGCCCACAGCCCCTTCAGGCTTTGTGCTCTGGGGGTGGGAGGGCCGGTGAGTGCAGGTGTGGATGTTCCCTGCCGGGCGGCACATGATCACACATGCCTGGTGGGCCCCTACCGCTGAGGGGACACACCTGGCGCAGAGCTGGGTGGCGAGCTGGGGGCAGACACTGATGCATGGTCCCTTGGGGGGTCCTGCTGCTGAGCGAACACACCCGGGGTGGAGCTGGTGGTGGACTGGCTTCGGATGCTCCTCACTGTGCAGCAGATGCTCCTGCACGCCCTGCAGAGGCCCACGGGGCAGAGCCAGGCAGTGGAGTGACAGTGGACATTCCAGATGCTCCCTCATGCACCTCGGAGGCCCCCGGGGCAGATCCAGGCAGCAGACCCAGGATGGGTGATTCTGCATGCCCCGCGAAGGCCCCTGCGCTCTGGCATTCTCCTACCGAGGCCTCCGGGGCAGAGCCAGGCGGCAGACCAGGGGCAGATGCCCCATGTAGGGCAGCAGATGCTCCAGCTCACACATGACCCTGGGGGTCCCCCCCGCACTGAGCTGACACTCGGCAGAGAGCACCTGCTGTTCTGGCCTTGGAGGCCTCCAGCGCAGAGCCGCCCTGCTAGCCTCCATCTTGGCTGGGTTAATTTGCATACAGCCGCTCTGATTGGCTGGTGGGTGTGGCTTAGGCATCCCAAAGAAACAGTCAATTTTAATATTACACTTTTATTAGAGTAGATGCTGAAAGGTATCCTTTGAGAAGAGGAAGAAGAAGAACAAGTAATGATAAAAATTATGAACAACAAATACATATCTATCAACAAGTGCATCTAAAAATCAAGTGAATAAAACAATCTGATGAACAGAATTAGCTGGTGAATAGAATAGAATCAGGGGCATAGAAATTGAGTGGACTGACAATTATCAGGGGAAAAGGGGTGTTGGGGGTTTGGGAAGAGACTGGACAAAAATCATACACCTATGGATGAGGACAGTGGGAACTGGGAGGAGGGGAGCTATGGGGGAAAAAAAGAGGAACAATTGTAATAATATGAACAATAAAGACTTAAAAATAAATAAAATAAAATAAAATAATAATTCTATATAATAAAAGGGTAATATGCAAATGGACCCTAACAGCAGAACCACTGGGAATGACTGGTCACTATGACACACACTGACCACCAAAGAGCAGACGCTCAATGCAGGAGCTGCCCCTGGTGGTCAGTGCGCTCCCACAGGAAGAGCTCTGCTCAGCCACAAGCCAGGCTGTCAGCTGCCAGCACAGCTGTGGTGGTGGGAGCCTCTCCTGCCTCCTCAGCAGCACTAAGAATGTCTGACTGCAGCTTAGGCCTGATCCCCACTAGCAAGTATTCATTTCTTGAGGACTCCTGGGATGCCAGAGGGATATCTGACTGCCAGCTGAGGCCTGATGCCTTGGAGTGGGTCTAAGCCAGCAGGTGGACATCCCCCGAGGGGTCCCAGACTGCAAGAGGGCACAGGCCGGGCTGAGGGACCCCCCTGAGTGCACCAATTTTTGTGCACCGGGCTTCTAGTAATAAAATAAAAACTCAGCCAGGTTATTTACTTTTCAGTATGTTAAGATCCTTAACCAATAAATCAAGCTTTTCCTTTTTTCCTCTTAAACTAAAATGAAGTGTGGACTTTTAGGGATAAAGAGAGAAAATAATAAGTAACTTTTGTGTTTTTTTTCAGTACATAATCACAATTTCCAGATTTTATCTTTCATTAATTCCATTTGTCATTCATATAAAACTCAGTTTTAAAAATAATAAGAAGAAAAACAAATTATTTTTAAAGCAGCATACACTAGGCGTTTAGGGTTTTTTTATGACTTCTAAAATTCCTTTTATATAAACTCCAAAAAAAGGTATTTTCATCCTTATAAATGTGTTTTAAAACAGTATACCTTGAGAATTGTAGAACTGGATATTCTCTGCTCCAACTGTGAGAAAAATATGGGTACAGAGATGAAGCCTTAAAGTAAAATTTTAGAAGCTGGCTATGGAGGATATTTAGTGTCAGAAACTAATCAGCTGGCCAAATAATAAAGAGCCCCTCTCAGAGGATAGTTTGAAGCCAGTTGAGTTAGATGGGAGATGGAAAGGCCCACATGACCAGTGCATGGATGGCGTGCACATGGCACCTTCCCCCACTGTGCTGCCCTCTCAGCTCTGCCAAATGTGTGCTCATGATTCAAACTGACACGAACCTTGCTCCCTCCCTGATCCAGAAAGAAAGATTCATGTCAAGTTGAATATCCTGATTGCTACACAGGAGCAGGGTTGCCAGAAACGATGGGGGGAACTCAAAATGTGCTCTCAATTAGCAAGAGGCCTTGGGCCCTGGCATGGCTGCTGGCAGGGCAGTGAGAAGTGTAATTGTAGCTTTACTGTCACTGCATTTGTTTTAGAAGAAATGCCGCTTTTGTCATTGTTTTTTGCTTTTTTTGTTTCCTTCTAAACTTTGAATATAAATGTGTAATATAAAATACCTATATTTTTTAAGGAAAATAAAATAAGCAATAAACAAAATTTCCCCCAAAGAACACATTTAATCAAACCTGGAAATGTATGCATTAAACTCTATGCCAGATAGAGAGCCACTGTAGCATGTGGGTATAAAAATAATTTTTTGGTCTGCAGGAAACCAACACAGCTTAAAGGAGGGACACTGTGCATTTCTTTAGAAGATCTCTGAAATCATGGAATTTGAACGTGGGCTTTCCTTCAGATTGGTATTTTTTTGTACTAGAGGTCTAATGCACAAAAATTTGTGCAAGTGTAGACCTTCCTTCCCTTGGCTACCGGCACTGGCTTCCTTCCGGCACCCAGGACCCCAATTTCCCTTTCTGGCTGCCAGCAGGCATGTGGGACCTGGGCTGCTTCCCTCAGGCCCTGGAGTTGTCAAGAAGGATGTCCAGAAGATTTTGAGTCTAATTAGCATATTACCCTTTTATTATTATAGACTAGAGGCCAGGTACACAAAATATTGTGCACTCAGGGCGTTGCCTCAGCCCGGCCTGTGCCCTCTCACAGTCTGGGATCCCTTGAGGGATGACCACCTGCAGGCTTAGGTCTGCTCCCTAGGGGATCAGGCCTAAGCTGGCAGTCAGACATCCCTCTGGCAGCCTGGAAGCCATCAGAGGATGTCTACTTGACAGCGGGGAGCAGGCCTAAGCTTCAGTCAGATATTCTTAGCGCTGCTGAGGAGGCAGGAGAGGTTTCCACCACCACCACTGTACTGAGCCATCAGCCTGGCTTGTGGCTGAGCAGAGCTCCCCCCGTGGGAATGCACTGACTACAAGGGACAGCTCCTGCATTGAGCATCTGCCCCCTCGTAGTCCATGTGTGTCATAGTGACCAGTCATTCCCAGCGGTTCTGCTGTTACAGTCAATTTGCATATTACCCTTTTATTATATAGGATAGAGGCTCAATGCATGGGTGGGGGCCGGCTGGTTTGCCCTGAAGGGTGTCCTGAATCAGGTTGGGCTTCCTGATGGGGTGCCTGGCCAGCATGGGTGAGGGGCTGATGGCTGTTTACGGGCTGGCCACAGCCCCTTCAGGGTAGGGAGTCCTGCTGGGGTGCCTGGCTAGTCTGGGTGAGGGGTTGATGGCTGTTTGCAGGCTGTCCTAGCCCCCCAGCAGGGATCCTCACCCCATGAGGGTGTGTCATCCTGAGTGAAGGGCTGATGGCTGTTTGCAGGTTGGCCACCACCCCCAGTGACCCAAGCTCTAATGAGGCTGGCTGGAAACAGGTATCTGGGATTTATCTTCTACAATTGAAACTTTGTTGCCTTGAGCAGAGGCCACAGCCATCCAGGGCAGGTGGGAAGCTTGGCTTCCTCTATCGCTAGGGCAACCAAGCCTCCTGCTTGGTCTAGCAACCGCCATCTTTGTTGAGTTAATTTGCATATAGTCACTCTGATTGGCTGGTGGGTGTGGCTTGGGGTGTTGCAGAGTGACACCAATTTGCATGTTTCTCTTTTATTAGTGTAGATACCTGCTGAATGATCTTTGGCCAGCCATTTGACTTCTCTGGAGTCATAATTTATTACCTGTAGAATAGTGTTATAACAATTAACTCACAGAGAAAGTGACAATTAAATAAAAAATTTTAAAAATGCATTTTGAATGTGTAAATAATATACAAATGTTAGTTGAAATATTGTGGGAGGTAGCCATGCAGCCCTCAGGGTTTCTAGCTTATGCTGCTAACTTGACTTCACTCCATATTTTCAGAAATGAGGTCCCCTCAGTGATTAGAGTCTACCTTCAAACAGAATACATCTCAAGAAAGTATTAGGTATGAGAGATATGAGGAAGTGCCAAAATAAATAAATAAATAAATAAATAAATAAATAAATAAATAAATAAATAAGCAAAGCCTGAAGAATAAAGCATCAAATCCTGCTGAAGTAATAGCAGAAGGCTTCTCAATTAGAGCTAAAATGCACCTAATGGAAAAGACACAGATTCACATAGAGGGACACTTTATTCTGCCATAACTGCCTAGAAACAAATGTTCACTGTGTTCTAGGACTTCCATTAACAACTCCAATCCAGCGTGTGAGCATTGCAGAGATTGGTCATTAGCAATGAGGGTAGTATGCAGTGAACTGCTCCCTAGACTCGGCTTTGCATTTCCTTTCTTTTCTTTTTCTTTTTTTCTTAAGTGATAGAGAGAATGAGATCTTTGCTTAGAAGTTATACATTCCACCAAATATAAATAATTCTCCCTGTTGTCTAAAGTGAGAATATCTTCAAAATAAGAATAACTTCTATGAAAATAAAGTTCCTGTAAAATAGTGAGGAAAGGGTGACATAAGTTTGTGGCTAGGTGTCTATAAAACAAACAGGTTAATGCTGATATTTGTGAAGAAAACTAGGTCTGTGGCCATACAGTGTTAGAAATACCTAAACGCTTGTTAAAAATAAAGCAATAGCTTTAGCGAGAGATTAGAGCCTGGACACTGCATTTGAAAAGAGACCCAGACTAAATTAGATCGATAAGTTTCCTTTTTCAAACATAACTTAGAATGTATTTAAGAACTTGTATCACCTTTTGATTTTCCCGTGATTAACTCTGTAGAGAACTTGCTTCCCATGGGAGAATCACTGAATATACAAGAGCCAGCGACCCTGGGATATGGGAAAGTCACAAGCATGAGGAAACCCCTTTTTCTCAGTGTATGCTAAAACCTACAACATTCTGATTGCCACACTGAGCATATTTCACTGCATTGATGTACCCATGTGTTTCTCTCTCCTCCCCTTAATTCAAAAATCTTTAAAGATAAAATGAACTTCTTAATTTTTATATCTAATGTCTGGTAACTTGCTGATGCTCAAAAAGTGCTCATTGAATAGAACTGAAATTTGGATGCTGAGAAACATATCTCAGCCCTGAATCTTATAGGAGAACCAGTCCCGTAGCAGCAGGATGGTTGGTAGCTGTTGAGCGATCATTGGAGATGATAAATGGCTCATTTGGCCTGAGTGTAGGCTTAAGAGCAAAACAACACAAGGCATATCTGTATCTATTGTAAATTCTGATTTGAAGGAAAACACAGAGGAACAGAATAAAGACTACTTTAAAGAGTCAAGCTTTCAGCAATATTGATGAAGCATTAATCATGTGTCAGGGACTCTGCTAAATTCTGAGGGTGCTGTAAAAAAAATGAAGACATGCCTGCCCTTAGGGAGCTTTTGGTCACATACATGTTAAGGTGCTATGGAAGAAATGCATAAGGGGCTATGAGAATGGGAAATAGGAAGACACATGTGTGTGTGGTGTGTGTGTGTGTTTCTCTGTGTGTGTGCGCACATGTGTGTGCAGCTGTGGCTATAAGGATAAATGTTGGGGAAGGGGGTGGTAAGAAAGATTTTTTTGAAAAAAATAAAATGAAGGAAATTAAAAATGGCAGCAGAGTAAGTGAATGTTACACAGATACTTTGGAATTACAATTAAGTACAGAAAAACTTCCTGAATAATCCACAGAAGACTTACTGGAGAGAACTCTGATAATCAATGATTGAAAGTGAAGACCCCATAGAGACTGGTAGGAAGGGCCGGAGGCACGAAGGGGTTGGCTGGGATCTCACAGATAGCAATTGAAGTTCCAGAGAGACATCTCAGTTGTGGGAGGTTGCCACTGAGAACTCTGGGGTCTAATTCCCATGTTAGACCCCCTAGCAGAGAGAACCAGAACTGAGAAAGACGCCCACATAACATCTGGCTGTGAAAAGCAATAGGGTAGCTGTCTGCCATGAAGAGATGGCTGGAAATGCAGGCACCCTCTTAAAGAGCCAACACAAAATCTCCTGTGGAGACCCTCACTTTGTGCTCTGGTAGGAGGGCAGAATAGACAGGAGCTGTGTAAACAGAAACCAGGTTATCCTCAAGGACTCTGGGTTTGGAACTCAAAAAGCAGAAACTCCAGTTTCCTGTGCTGAGTCATTCCCTCATGTTGTGGAGGTCACCTTTCTCACAGACACTTGCTATTCAGGCAGCTTTGCCTGGGTGAAGACAGTTGACTCACCCTATGGCGGGGGGGAGAGGGGGGGACTTGCCCCACAGTGTTTTGAGGCCCATTAAGAGACTGAGAATAACAACTAGGCTCTAAGAAGAAGCAATTGCCCCATCATGTTGAAAAAACTCTCACCACACCTGTGGACAATTGTCTGAGGGCTATTAAGACAGAATTCTATTAGACTGTAGGCAATGGCGGTCTCTGGAGGCTTTGAATCTTTGCCTTATTTAATTAGTCAGAAATAGCATTTAGCACTGTCCTGCACTAGAGATTGAGAGGTGTAGCAGATCTACCTAATACATAGGTAGTCACAAACCCAAGCAGAAAGTCAAAATGTGGAGACAAAGAAACAATCCCCAAATAAAAGAACAAGAGAATTCTCCAGAAGAAGACATAAATAAAATAGAGATAAGAAATTTATCTGATACAGAGTTCAGAATAATTATGGTAAAGATGCTCAATGGCATGAGCGAAGATATGGTAACTATGAAAACAAAGATAAAGAATGATGCAGACAAATAAAGAGCACATTGGAAGAAATACACAGCAGATAAGAGGAAGCTGAGGATCAATTCAGTGAATTAGAAGACAAGGTTGAAAAAAACTCCTCAATCAGAGAACCAAAAAGAAAAAGAAAGAAAAAAAATTACAAAACAAGAGGACAACTTTAGGAAGCTGTGGGAAAGGTAACAATATTCTAATAGGTGTGCCAGAAGAGGCAGAAAGGAAGAAAGGGACAGAGAACGTGTTTGAAGAAATAATGGGAGAAAAATTTTCTAACCTGGTAAAGGAAAATGTAACACAAGTTTAGGAAGCACAGAGAGTCCCAAGCAAGAAGAACCCAATAGGCCCATGCCCAGACACATCATAATTAAAATGCCAAAAATTAAAGACAAGGACAGAATCTTAAAGGTAGCAAGAGAAAGGCAAAATGTTACCTACAAAGGAACTCTCATTAGGCTGACACCTGATTTCTCATCAGAAACTCTGCAGGCCAGATGGGAATGGCATGAAATACTCAAGGTAAGGGAAAGCAAGAACCTGAGATGAAGATTACTATATCCAGCAAGGCTATCATTTAAAATAGATGGTCAAATAAAAAGCTTCCCAGACAATAAAAGGCTAAAGGAGTTCATCACCACTAATTCAGCATTACAAGAAATGCTAAAGGGACTGCTGTAATGAGAAGAAGAAATTGAGAGATAAACCTAGGCATACAGAATTTAAATGGCAATAAATAAATACCTATCAATAATAACTTTAAATGTAAATGGATTAAATGTTCCAATGAAAAGACATAGGGTAGTTGAATAGATACAAAAGCATGACCCAACTATATGTTGTTTACAAGAGATCCACCTCAGAACAAAAGACTCATACAAGATGAGAGTGAAAGAATGGAAAAAAATTTACCATGCAAGTGGAAAAATAAAAGCTGAGGTGGCAATATTCATATATGACAAAATAAACTTCAAAATGAAGGCCATCAGAAGCGACAAAAAAAGGTACTACATAATACTAAAGGGATTGATCCCACAAGAGGATATAACCCTGATAAACATATTTAAAGCCAATGTAGGGATATATAGATAGATAGATATAGATATAGATATAGATATAGATATAGATATAGATATAGATATCTTAACTAATAAAAGCATAATATTGAAATTAACCGTTTCTCTGGGAAGGGTAAGCCATGCCCACCAGCCAATCAGAGCGACTGTATGCAAATTAGCCCAGCCAACATGGAGGCCACCACTCACGGACCTGAGTAAATGGCAGCTTCCATCCAGCAGGAGTGAAAGTGAAACTGCCGCCTGCCGACTTCGCTCCACTCAGCCTCGCTCAAGCAAAACACGTTTAGTCTTTGCAACAAAATAACAATCATAGAATCCTCGGGAGCTGAAGGAAATAGCAGGCCTGGCCTGAGCACTGAGTAACATTGTGTCATTATAGACAGGCGAAGTGAAGCAGAGAGGCTTAGTTAGTAGGCTGGCTTAAAGGAACAGTGTATCAATTATAGAAGAAAAACAAACCCCAGAAACCTGCATCCAGCCAGCCTTGCTGGGACATTGGGTCAATAGGAGCTGTGGGTAGCCTTAAAGCCTGAAAGTGCCAATCAGCCCGTCTCCCACGCTGGCCACAACCCAATGGGGTGAGGGATGTTCCTGGGGGGCTTGGCCAGCCTGGAGACAGCTATCAGCCCATCACCCAGGCTGGTCAGGCACGCCAGCAGGTGGACATCCCCTGAGGGCTCCCAGACTGCGAGAGGGCACAGGCCGGGCTGAGGGGCCTCCTGAGTGCACAGAGCGGCTGCAGGGCGGGACAGCGCAGGACCCAGGACCCGTGATGGGAAAGAGGCGGCGGGGTTGTAGGGCACCGGGAAGCGGGTAAGAGGCGGCAGGGGGGGGGTCTCGGCCTGTTTGGTGGCTGCCCAGGCCCTTTGAGGGGCATCGTGGAGCGGGAAATCAAGGCTGCAGGGGCCGGGGTCCTGCTTGGCAACTCCCCAGACCCCTTGGTGGCACAGGGAAGTGGGAAAGGAAGGCAGCAGGGGACGGGTGAGTGGGAAAGAGTTGGCGGCCTGCTTGGCGGCTTCCCAGGTCCCTTCCGGGGAGCAGGGAGCAGGAAAAGGCTGGCCTGACCACGAGGTGGGGTTTTCCCTGCTTTCTGGTGGCTGGAGGAAGATGGGCAGTAGGCAAGCTTGGGAGGCAGGCCACACCCAGCCTGGCCATGCTCAAAAAAGAGAACAACATGCAGGGGAGGGCAAGAGTCTGAGAGATCA